>JAODAL010010582.1:0-104369 GCA_025379985.1 Phyllomedusa bahiana
TCTCTTTTTTATAAAATTTTGCACTGTGCCAAAAACCAAAAAAAAAAATGTTTAATAATGTTTAATAAATTCTTCTCTACAAAATAAAAAAAAAAGTTTTATTTCAGTATTAACCCTTTCTAGTAATTATATTTTTCAATTTTAATAATTATATTATTGCATTTTTCAAGATATTTTAGTAGTAAATAATGATGTTTATAAAGTAATATCTGTACACATATAAATATGTACCTCCCTCGTTCTCTCTTTCTCTCTCTCTCTCTCTCTCTCTCTCTTCCCCTCTCTCTCTCTCTCTCTCTCTCAAGCGGACCTTATTCATAGCAGTCACTGAAGTCAAAGAGAAAAACTAGTTAATGACAAAAATAAGCACAAGTTACATACACACAGAGATAATACACATAAATAAATTAAAATTATGTAGAACACAGTGGCCATTATAAAACGTGTATATACAATATATATTATATATATTTATATATATATATATATATATATATTATATATATATATATTAATATTTTATATATATCTAAAAATAAAAAAATAAAAGTCGATAGCCAGGCACAACAGTAGAAAAATCTCAATATTGCAAAAATTAATATGTACCACATTCGATAAATACAAAAATATTAAGGTAAAATTAGGAACGGAAGCTCCAAAACATAATAAAAACCTGTCAGGCAACAAAAGCGATAGGAAGGAGGCAGAAAAAGGGGTTAAATTAATCCCCATAAATGAGGCATCTATATGTATAGAAAGGACTACACCCTATTATACCCTGGAAAAAATGCCCTATAGTCCTGAAATGGCCAATATGAAGAGGAGTAGCATTACACAAGGCACTTACCACTTTGATGCAAGGAAGGAGGTGTAAGGGTTAATACTGCCAAAGCCATGTGGCGATATCAGGAGCTCTGGTTGTCTGTGGAAAGCCGCTGTAATAAATAGACAGCACGGCCGTTGGTGCCAAGGTGCAGCGCATGTGCTGTCATTTTTGGATCACTATGGCTGCGTGGGGAATTTGTGCAGGCGCAGGGGAGTGTCAGAGCCAGGCTGCATCACTGTACATGCTGAATACGCAGGCGCAGTTATCGATGCTATGTATGATACGGGGACATGTAGATGTAATAGAATATAATAGTATTTAATAAAATGTATCAGATAAATGCTGATTGGAGCAGGATGAGGTAAGTATGGTAGACAGAGAGCCAGCATAAGAAGTAAAGAAAGAGGGAAGAGAACAAAGATCAATGAAAAAACTAAAAAATGAAAGCAGGAGAAACCAAAAGGAACAAACTGTATGTGAGAACAATAGGGGAAAAGAAAGGAACAAAGGAGGGAAAGAGATAAGGGGAGAGGAAATGGGGGGATGGAAGTGTAAGTGTAACTCCAATGTAGTTGTATCGCTCCCTGTCGTTCTCCCTGGTTTTAACGGCGCTGTGAAGAAAAAGAAAACAATGGTTATAACAGTGTCACAATGAAAGATTATAAAAACAGATAGTCACATTCTCTATTAAGAACTTTTGGGGTGAGTGTGTCAAGTTGGTAATTTAAAGGAAAAAAAAACATCAAAAGTCTTTTTCCCTCTTTATATTTTATTAAGCTCACGGGATAGTTTTTTAAAAATGTTTTTTGGGGGCTTTTACATCTTATGGGAAGTTTTCAGATATCTTTTCCCAAAGTTTTCCCTTGGACAGATGCATTGCCTTTTAGAAGAAAGAAAGCCCAAGGACTTTCTCCTCCCCCCAGAAAATTACAGAGAAGACCCTTCGGAATGTATCAAAAAGGGCAAATGTTCATACGAAAAATTTGCAAAATTATAACTTGTTTCTTAGCGACCACCAATTAACCAATCATGTGTTGAAAATATTTAATGTGATTAAAAATTTCTTTTGGAATTTAATTTACTGTGATTAAACTTCAATTACAAAATTTTCCCAAACGGAAGGGGGTTTTGGTCGTGGGTTTTCCCCGAGCTCTGCCTGCCGGCAGCAATAGTAATAATATAATTCGGAGGGCATTTAATTTGGGTAAGGAGTGGGTAAAAAATGGGGTTCCACACCTGGGTTTAATCATCTTGACCGTGGTGCCGTGACTCGAAATTTTTAAAAGGGAGCTCCAAAAAGTGGGCCCCCCCAAACGTTCCCAGGGGCTACCGGAGGGGGGCTGACGTTTACCCTCGACTGGCCCCGGTCCCGGAAATGCCCGAAAAAACTTGGGGCCTGATAAAACCCACGAAAAAAGGTAAGTTTTTCAGACCTTTTTGTCTGTGGGCTTATTGTTTTTCGGACAATTTTGTGAGAGTCTTTTTGGGGGTTGGTTTGCCCCCCTTAGGAGACCGTTGTAAACGTTCAGGGGGTGCCCAAGATTTTGCTCTGGTTTCAGGTGTGGTATCATATGTTTTACCTTTAAACGTAACCCAAAAATTTCCTCTGCTTGTTGCTCTTGGGAAGGTATTTCGTTACTGGATTGTGTATTTTCCCTTTTAGTGTCAATTTCAGTGTAGGTCAGGGGCTGGGCCCCCTGAGGGGAAAAAAAAAAAAGAGATATCTAGTTAAGCGCCCCGGTTTTCAAAAGGGAAAACGAACCCTGTATAAGTTATATGAGTTATATATACAGATAAGTTATATACAGATATAGTTATGGGAAAAGATGTTCTGCTTTCCCTGAAGAGAACTGCCCAAATTCCCAAAAGGCCTGCTTTATTTATAACGGGAGGGGGATTTTAAATTAGCCTGTTTTTACAGTTTGGTTTTGACAGAAGTCTTGGTTTTGATACCCTGTTATAGGACAGAAGATCTTGGTTTCGGGATCCCCTGTTATTGACAGATGAGCGTTTTTTTTTTTTTTTTGGGGAGAATTTTTTTAGTTCCCTGTGATGGCAGAATAATTGTTTAGTGGTTAGTTTATTTTTTGGGGGTTTAAAATCTCAAAATTAACGGGGTGTTTAATTTGTTTGTTTTGGTTAGGTAAAAAAAAAACTGAAATTAGGGTTAATTTTATTTTTAAAGCTACTTCACTTGTTATCTTTTTCCCCCTAAATTTCTGGCAGAGTGTATAACCTTGGCTTTCGATTCAAAGCACTTTTTAAGGGGGGGTTCGTAGCTGCAGCACATTTTCTCATCTCGGCTGGGCATAATGAGAAATTATAGCGCTCAGTCAAAAAAAAAAAAAGTGCAGTCGAGTAGTTTGATCAAAGAGAAAAATAGGAAAAAATATTTTTGAGACTTAAAAAGGAAAAAAGCAAAATTTACCCCTTCTTGTAATGAGAATAAATCATGAAGATAAGCTAGCATTTTGATAAAAGCATGAAAAAACATAATGTTGTTTTGCAAAGCTTTTTGATACTTTAAAAACTGTTTTAAAAAAAAAAAAAATAAGAAGGTTTGGAGGAATGAAAGAGTGCCGCCTTTCCCAAAGATGGCAATTTTCAGAGTTGGTGGCTAAAGTAATCAAATTCCATTAACCCCGAAAGTTGCGTAGATTTGTGGGAGGGAACTTTACAACATATCACCCCTTTGTTTCCCTCAGCTCGGCCCCCCCCGGGATTCTTCCCTCAGCCCCCGTGCCAGAACGCCCCTTTTTTTGTACCCAAATTTTTAAATTGAAGTCCAAACATTCTCGAAACCCGGGAAAGGCAAAACCCAAAAACCCCACCCTTTGCATTTTCCTTTGGGCCATACTTGTAGTCCAAAAGAATCCAAAAAAAACCCGGAATTTCCCGGGTTTGAAGTTGAACAGCCCCCATCTTGATAAACCTAACATTCCGCTTCTATTTTTCCCCATGCACTTTACTTGTTACTACAATGTAACATTGATATGAAAAATGTCGGTGAAAAGGTCTTTGCCAGCAAACCTGCAAAAAACAAAACCACCCCCCCAAAAACCCCATTACCCTTTGTCAGGGACTACTAGGACACCCTCCCCCTTTCCTTAGCCGTTTATTCTGATTTTCCCAATCCCAAATGGAGGGGAAGACGGGGGGGGGACAATTTTGCCATTGGGCACTCCAGGACTCACATCTGAAACCCCAAATTAAAGGACTCCTTTTTTTTTTCCCTATTGTTCACAACAAAACAGACTGTGCTCTAGGAGAAAATTTAATTGTGATTACATTATCCCATGCGTTTGGCCCTTTATATAAAAATTACCCCAAAACAATTGTGTTCAGCTGCGGGAAAAAAACTATACAAAAACGTACTTCAAGTGGTCCAAGGGGAGCAATTTCCCAATCCCTGTCCATACCGTTAAATTTTTTCTGGCATCTTTGCGTTCCCACCAAAAAAACCATTTTTAAAGGCCTTTACTAAACCGCATTACTTGAGCAAAAGGGAATTCCCCCGGTACGTGAAATACGGATAGTGGTACTAAAGACGCTAGGGCCCAAAAATGTCTAAAGGGATTTTCATGGCTCCCCCCTTATCAAACCACAAACCCTTCCCGGGGAAAAACTTCACCCTTCCCTCGGGGAAAATTTAGCCTCATTTCCCGTCGAAAAAACTACACCACTTTCCCCCTCCCCCACCAAAAACCAAAAACCCCATTCTTGGACTTACCTTTCCTTTTGGGGCAGCCCCAAACCAACCATCACCTCCTCCCCACTGGATTCCTTTTCTCTACCATTTTAAAACCTTCTCACCCAAACCCAGCCCCAAAGAAACCCAATCCCCCAAGATCCCCAATCTACGTGCCTTTTACATCCGAAAAAAGTCAAAAAATTTTAAAACCCAAATGCCAGCCCCTAAAAAAAACCCTAGGGCCTTTTTCCCGGGGCACCCAGCGGATACAGAAGGGCATATTCTGCCTTTTGGGGAAAAGATTTGTACCTGTTGCCAGTTAAAGGTTTGGGGATTACTTTTGGCCTATCATAAAAATCACCCCTTTAAAAGGGAAGACACTTGTTGTGGACATCAGTACTTACTATTGGGGAAGAGTTCTGCTTTTCGTCTTATTTTGGGCCCCCAAGGGAACGTTTTGGCGAATCCTCAGTAAAATATTTTTCAATTCTACTTGGGCCCTACTGAACCCGTGGAAAAAATTTTTATAAATCGGATGTCTCCCTTTAAATTCGGGAAACCATGGATTTGACATAAAACACTAAAGCTCACAAAATCCTTTTTTTCAAGGCATTTGTTATGGGGTTTATTTTAAAACCTATTTGGGGGACGGGGGAAAACTATTCAAGCAAAATTATGCAAAAGTTATCGGGGAAGTTAAAATTCTATCCAGTGCTAAGGCACGGGGAACTGATTCACCCCAACCCTTTTAAAGAAGGTTTCAAAAGTGCCCTACTTCAAGAGCCCCCAACAGGGCTCTATAGCTCACCCGACCCCATACTTAAAATTTCACCAAATACAATTTTTTCCCGGGGTTTTAAAACCAAAAGGGGACCCCAAAATTTAAGAGAACGGTTGCGCCCTTTTCCCCAAAGAACAAACACCTGGCGGAAAAGGGGCCAAAAATCAAAAAAACTTGTTTTTTACTGCAACCGATGGGGACTTATCATGAGGCGGTGCCGGAAAAAGCTGGACAAAAAAAGGGAATTTTGTCCCCAATGGACACCCAAACTACCGACTTACCCTAAAAGCATAAAATTAAACTTAAACCCTCGTATAAAGTTTTTGAATTTAAACCCGTCAAGTTTTCAACCAACAAACACAAGCAGACCTAAAGTCATAAATAAAAATCCTTTTCTTTTGCCCTAAAATTTACTAATTTAAAACCTTTGGTCGGGTGCAAACAAGGAATATCCTAAAGTTTAATCTTATCGTTTTATAAACCCTAAAGACTCCCCTTTCGCCCTCATCCATATTTTTCCCCGGAAAACCTATTTTCACCGTTTTATCTTTTGCTTCAGAAAAACATCACTGCCTTTCGGAACCCGTTTTTTGGGCCCTAATCTTAAATTTTTAATGGCCCCCAATTTCCCTTACCTTGTAGATACAGGTGCAGCCAGTTTGGGGTTCGGGAAAAACTTTTGACTTTCCCCCAGACGTCATACTTTTCCGGGGAACTACATTTCTTTTCTTTTGAAGTGGAGGGGACGACCAACCAGCCCTTGCCCCAAAAAACCCTGTGCCAATTGGACATCATGGACCCCTGTGGGGGACAAATTAACTCCCCTACTTCCCCAAACCTTATTTTTGTTTTAAGCTGATCTTTTTAAAAACGATGAAGGGTTACTATCAGTATAATTTTTTCGGGAAATGTATTTTGGGTTTTCAATACCCAAAATTTTTCACATGAAGCTCTAAAAAAGCGGGTTTTGCGTTTCCTTTGTTTTATCCACATCAAGCAATACCTCCTGAAACTTTTGACACAAGTTTCCTCCTGAATTTTTGGGCTAAAGGTCCTGGGTTTATGTCGGATTTTTCCAGTCTACCTGTTTCATGTTTCTTGAAAGGTGGGGGCTAACCCCCGCCTGCTTGCCTCGATTTTTCCCTTTAAGCATAAACAAGAAAAAATCTTGGAGTTCCCCAAATCAGAAAATTCCCGGATTTAAAAAGGTTCTCATCCACTGCATTTTTCCTGCAAAACACCCCTGTTCACAAAAAAAGTTATCCCTGGTGGAAAACCCCCAAAAATACCATTTTTTGGGTTTTGGAATCAGGAGCAGTCATTGTTAAGGATTTGAGAAAACCCATGGTCCCCCAAAACTCATGTTCTCCTCAACCCAAATACCTTCTTCAGCTGCAAACTTCAAAGTCTAGGTTTTTTTGCAAAGTCTTCTTTTGTGTCCCCCCTACCCCAAGGATTTTTAATACCCTTCTGCTTTCCCCTTATCGTGGTACTCAGCCCCCCTGGAAGGGGTGCTTCACAAAAACTCACCCAACCAGGTTTACTCAAGCCCGCAGGACAGGGATGATTTTTTTTTTGTGGCACCTGATTTTCCAAAATTTTTCAATCAAGTCTATGAGTCTTTTTCAAAAATTTGGCATAATTTTTCTGCAAAAGTTCACAGTCCAAGCCAATTTGGGGTTCTAAGAAAAATTGTATTCCTCGGAGGCATTGCATTCAAAAGGGGGACTAAAACCCCCTTTACCAAAAATCAAAAAAAAAGCTTTTATTGGTTCCATTTTTCAAAAAACCCCAAAAACAACTTAAAAATTTTCTAAAAACCCCTTTCCCCTTTTCCCCGCCCCCCTCAATGGGGGGATCCAAAAAAGGCCCCCCCAGGCTTAATGCAAAAATTTTTTAAAAAAATTTATTCCCTTTCAAAAAATTATTTTTAAAAAAAAAATGAATTAACTTAGGGCAAAAAAAAAGAGGTGTTTTCAAAAAAACCTTTTTTTTAAAAATTTTTCCTAACAAGCTTTCCCCTTTTTTGGGGGTCTTGGACCCCTTTTAAAAGCCTTTCAACCCCCCCTTTATTTTTTAAGGGGTAGGGGGCCCCCAATTTCAGGGGTCCCTGACCCCAAAAAAGGGAAAAAAAGCGTTTTGGATCTTTGGGTTATAAATTTTAACGTTTTTTTGATTTTTTCAAACTTTTCCTAATTTTCCCTTTTGGACTATAATTCTAACAAATTTTTGAAAAAAAAATTAAGGGCCCTTAATTTTTTGGGTTTATGGGGGGGGATTTTTTCTAGGGTTTCCCCCGGAAGGGGGGGCCCTTTTTTTCAGGGGAAACCGGCCATTGTTAAATTTTTTAGGGATTAAATTAAGGGGAAAGATTTTAATTTAAAAAGGTACCGTTTTTTAAGGGGGGAGGGGGGAATTTTTAAATTTTTTAGGGGTTTTAAATAAAGGACTTTAGGGGGGTTAAAATTTTTCATGAATTGGGTTTAACAACGAACTTTTAAAAGTTTTTTTTTTATTTTTCTTAAAAACCCACCTTTGACCCGGAAAAAATTGCTTGTGGATCCAATTTTGGGAAAATCAAACAATTCCCAAAGGGTTTCTGGTTGTTTTTCCTTTTTTCAAGGGAACCAAGGCCCCCATCTTTAAATTTAAACCTTTTTGGGAAATTTAACCAAGAACTTAACAAAGGTTGTTTTCGGGCCAAGGGAAAAATAAATTTTCCACCAATCCCCGGCTCTGGGAATCTCGGACTACTCACAGCATTTCAACGTCTTCCTATTTTGAAGACTATGGCCAAGCTTCAGAATTCCAGACACAAAAACATGGAGAGTGTATGAGACCTCTTGGATACTATTCTTGCAAGTTAGATCCTGTTGCATGGACTGTTCCTACTTGCCTCGGAGCTATCATTGCTGCACAAGATCTTCTTGAAAAAAAAAAAACTGAAGACATCATTTTAGGCCATCTGGTCAATGTGTTGGCTCATCTACAAGGGATCCTGAAACAGTCGCAGCAACCTCATCTCAGTAAACAGCGCCATCTCCGTATACAATGCCCATTACTGATGCCTGAAAATGTCACTTTGAAGAGATGTACTACTCTCAACCCAGCCACTCTGCTTCCTCTCTCAAGGGGGGAAGATGAAGATGAAGATCAGTCTACCACAGATGAAGACCAGACTGCAGCGGATGAACCTCTTCATGACTGTCTTGAACAAGCGGAGGCTGAAACCTCCCATCTTCCTACTGTCTCTACATCCAAGTTGGAGAGCCCAGACTATGTCGTCTTCACAGATGGATCCAGATATGTGGACGATCAAGGACGATTCCATACAGGATTTGCTGTGGTTACCTTGCAAGAAACCGTGAAGGCTGCATCTTTACCTTCGAGAATGCCAGCCCAAGAGGGCTGTAACAGAAGCTTGTAAGCTCGCCGAAGAGAAGACCATGAACATATACACCGACTCAGCCTATGACGTTGGCCTGAAGTGGGCCCTGTGAGGTTTCCAGACAGCTAGTGGAACGCCCATCAAGAATCAAGAAGCCATTCAGACTCTGATGCATGCTCTCCAATTGCCAGCTCAAGTAGCCGTTTTGAAGACTAAAAGCCCATGGAAGAATAGAGACAGTGGAAGTAGAAGGCACCTACAGAGCAGACTTGGCTACAAAGGCCACAGCTCTCTTCCCAGAGATTCGAGAGGAAGCAGGAGTGGCTGTATATGTGCTGACCAGAGCAGAGAAGAAATAAAGAGAATGTGAGAAGAAATAAAGAGAATGTGAGAAGAAAGAAAGTGCTCCGCCTGTTCACCCTGCTGTCTATAACTTGTTCAGTTTAGGGAAAAGCATCAATTATCATTCCCGCTCTAGGGGGGAGCATTAGAACAGATTTTGATATTTTAGGGGGGACTGTCAAGTTGGTAATTTAAAGGAAAAAACATCAAAAGTCTGTTTCATCATTATATTCTTATTAAGCTCATCAGATAGTTTGTTAAACTGCTTTTACTGCTATACATCCTTATCGAACTATCAGATATCTCTCACACAGCTTTCCTTGAGACAGATGCATTGCCTGTTAGAAGCAAGAAAGTCAAGGACTTCCTCCTCCCCCCAGATAATACAGAGGAGAGCTTCGGAATGTATCATATCAGCTAATGCTTCATACGTACATGCAAATTATAACTTGTCTCTTAGCGACCGCCAATTAACCAATCATGTGGTGATAGAATAGTCATGTGATTAAAAAGTTCTATTGGAATGTAATTTACTGTGATTAAACTTCAGATTACATGTCCGAAACGGAAGTTGTTGGTCATGTTTTCTCGAGCTCTGGCTGCCGGCAGCAATAATAATAATATAATTCGGAGGAGGCATTTAATAGGATAAAGAGTGGATAAAAGATAGATTCCACACCTGATTTAATCATGTTGACATTAGTACACCTGTAACATACTGCCAAAGGGTGTAATAGGTGTACATTAGTACTGCCGTATATAGGGCAAGCAATCAAATCAAAGCAATATAAAAAACGAACCTGTACCGACTCGCCAGTTCTAAATGGCTTTTTCTTAGTGTAGAAGGCGCCCAAATGTATGAAAGTGTCGTATGTGGGTTCATAAATCTGGCGTGTTGTAAACCTTCGATAGCATATTTTTGGCACATTCAAAAATGTTGTGTCTGGTGCAGAATGTGACAAGTTCTGGTGTACAACTGTTCATACATCTGTAAAACAGGGCTATGACAGTTTTTTTGGCTTAAAGCACGCCAGAACATACATGTCACCCTAAAAGTTCAAAACACCCCCCTTTTGCCATTTTAGAAATAAAAAAAAGTTACACATGTATGAAAACTGTCTAGGTCTAAAACTCACTTTGTTTCCCATAGCAACCAATCAGAGGGCCCCTTTCAGTTCATATAGTGCTCAGGAAAAATGAGAGGGGCGCTCTGATTGGTTGCTATGGGCAAAAAAGTGAGTTTTAGACCTAGACAGTTATCATACATGTGGCCCATAATTGGTATTGCCATGTCTGTAAAAGTCAGATATATTAAAACGTATCATCACTTATCCCATAAAGTGAACACTATATAAGAAAAAAATCCCCAACAACAAAATTGTCAATTTTTTTTTGCTCATTTCACATCCCACAAAAATTGGAATAAAAAGAGATCAAAATGTCATATTTATTTCAAAATGGTACTAATAAAAACAACACTTCAGCTCGGTAAAATAAGCCCTTACTCAGGTTTATAGATTGAAAAACAAAAAGGTTATTGGTCTCAGAAAATAGCGCTGCAACAAAAATTTATAAAAAAAGAAAAAGTTTTGGTTCTTTTAAAAGTACTAAAACATAATACATAGTAAACTCCATAAAAACAAAACCCCATAAATAAAACCCCATAAAATGGTGCAATTGTGTTTTCTTTCATATTAAACCCCACATAGAATTTTTTAGACGTTTCCAGTAAATTACATGGTACAGTCAAGGACACCATTAAAAGGAAAATCTTATCCCATGAAAAACAAGCCATCATATGTGATGAAAGAATAAAAAAGTCATGGCTCTTATAGGGTGGGAAGGAAAAAATGAAAAGCAAAAATAGCTGTGTCATTAAGGGGTTAAAGCAATCTTTACCATGTACTCTAGTGTTTAAATGAAGGTTACTTAGCAGTATAAAAGTATGTAGATTAGTTAAAATCATAATAATAGTATACTCCAGGAATGTCCAGTATCCCCACTGCTCTTCATAATCTTAGTGGAGACCTTGTTCCAGACTTTTAGATGAGATACCAAGATTAAAAGCCTCTGATGTGGCAAGCAAAAATTTAACTTGGCCAAGAAATTGGACAATCCCTGCTTGTTGTCTCCAGCCCTGAAATAGCATTCTCAATCCTACAATATAAGTCTCTAAATTGCCAGCGATAAATACAATATTACCAGCTACAATGCAAGAGCATTTTAAAACTACCCACTCTCCTTGTCAGCTATATCTATATTCTCCATTAATGTATATGAAACTTTTAAGAGATTTTTAAGGCCTGTAGTTTTGTGTTTTTTGCTTACAATTCATTGAAACAGGAACCTCCCTATTTAAGCAGTAAATGTGTATTAGAGCCGTGAACAAGGGTGAATTCTAGTACCCGAAACGCGTCGGTTATTGCCGTTATTTTATCTTTGCATTAAGAAGTATCAATAAATTACAAGTTTTACGTACGCTGGATCGACTCGTTCATTCATTTGCATGTTATCCCATGAATTGCTAAAGCCCGGGACTGAGGGCTAGGATCCGTGCTGCTATCGTATGGGAAAAACTAAGCGGGGGGCTGCCAGGTGACAAGATCTGCAATCAAGGTGACCCGGTAACCTGTGCTTCTGTTTGCTGTTCAAGTAAAGTCAGTCCTTTGGAAACGGGAGAAGTTTTATATTTAATACAATTATCACCATACGCAGGTTACCATTACCATAGGCGCCCCGCTAGAGGCATTATATATAATGCAAAGATATGTTTACCTGATTTGCACTAACATATGCGAAGCAAGCACATAACATAGAACCGTGAACATAGTTGATGTCTCATTCAAATATGGATAGAGAGACAAAGTGGCACAAGTGTTTGGAACAACTGTAAACACGATAGAAGATAAAACTAATTTTAAAAGAATGTAAAAAGAAATTGGAAAAAGTGCTAAATTAATGAAACAAAATTATGGTGGGATCGAAATTTTCCCTTAGCACTTACCTGGAAAAAAAACATCATTCCCACGGGGATTAAGAATATACAAAGTACCAAACTTTTTTTATACACGGGAATTTCATCCACCAAATGGAACCAAGTTCTAATGAGTGCTCTACAAAATTTGATACAATTGATCATAGAGTTTGAAAGTAATAAATTATTGGAGGTGCAAGAACAGTTTAAAAAATTTGAATGTGGAGGTGGCTGATATAAGGAAGATCCGGATTATGAGAAGCTACAGAAAAAACATCAAAATCAATATAAAAAAAAATAAAAGGGGACCGGGATTATGGATACAAAAAAACAAAAATCCCAAAGAGACATAATTGATTATGAAAATAATAAAATTTATCCCATGGAAAAAAAAGACCATCAATACAGACAATCAAGATCAGAATTTAAATTTAACACGTAGATTTAAAGGTGGCAAAAAGAAGTTAGTTTCTGGACATTGATCATACTGAACCGGGGAACTTCAGATTCGGATGCGATTTCAGTGGAAAGAAACGCAATAAGAGGAAAAACAAATCAAAAAGGAAATAATATACAAGACAACACGAGAGAAACATCTGCCTCTAAGCAAGCAAAAAACGGAGAGGCAGAAAGCACAAAAAGAAAAACACGGATAATTTGACACAAAACAAAAAAAAAAGAGAAAGAAACAAGTACTGTAGTATGCCTCACCCATACATTCTATCAGAGGCCCAACAAAAGGGGTGTTACAAAGAGGGACTTAATTTTGCCCCAACCAGGAAATTCCAGTTTTTTGTGTTATGTTGGCATAAATAAATTTGTAAGATCATTAACTGTGAAAAGATATTTTGGGGAAACAAGAAGATATATCTAGGAGGTAACAAATCTACAGGTTTAGGAAATAAAGATTAGAATAGTAAATGAGTTTGATAGTTATCATTCAGAGAACACAGGCCCTTTTCTCATTAAGGAATTACAAACGGAAAATGAAGACAGGAAAATAGATAAATAGTAACATCATCCTTGATTATAGAAACCCCCAATTTTTATCCTATTAAATCAAAGAGTTAACACCATGGACGCCTTTCAGAGGGGACAATGGAGAGAGACTTACCCCAAACTATTAAAGAAAAATAATAATAAAAATCAAAATAACATAAGTAAACAGGAGCGGGAAGCTATACAAGAATTAAAGCAAAATAAAAATCTTGTCAGCAGAAAGGCGGACAAGGGAGGGTTAACAGTGGTAATGGACGACAATCTATACAACAAAGCAATATTGGAAATTTTGGAAGATAATAACACATATAGAAAACTAAGACAGAATCCAATGAGTAGCATACAAAAAAATTTGAGAAAACTATTGGATGAGGGTATAAAGTTGGGTGCTCTAAATGATAAACAGAGAAAATATTTGGACATAGATAATGCTTAAATACCTATACTCTATGGGTACCCAAACTTCATAAAATCAATTTCCTCCAAACATGCGTCCAATAGTTTCTAGCAATAACAGCTTATTGGAAAGATTGTGCAATTATGTAGACAAATATCTCCAAACCCCTAGTATGTACTGTCCCGGGATATCTAAAAGATAGTACTTCGGTACTGCAAGCATTTCAAGAGTTCACTGGTCCAAAAAATTTCACATGGTTGGGATTGGATGTAGTTAGCTTATATTCCAATTCTTCAGATCTAATTTTGCCAGCTATTTGAGTATCATCTTAATAAAAATTTAGTCAATATGGCGAGGGTCTTAAAATGTTCCTTTTGGAAAGCATAGAATTCCCAGTAAAGAACAATTTTTTCAGATTTGACGACACTTATTACATTCAGTTAATGGGGGTCCCTATGGGTGCGACATCCTCGCCATCCTTTGCAAACTTATTATATGGCATGGTGGGGGCACCATGTTTATGTTCAGTGTCGATAATCCATTTTTTACACTGTTGCTTGGTTTGGGCGCTACATCGATGACCTCCTTATAGTTTGGGGGCACGTTGTGGCGTCCATACCCGGGGTTCATACAGTATATCAATTCTAATTTTATGTAATTTGAGGTTTAACCCATCAATATCACAAAATGTGATCCCTTTCCTTGAACATTATGCTAGAAGGAGATTTGAATAAATCCAGGGTAAAAGACAACCTTGTACCGAAGCCCTAAGTGGTAATACAACACTTTTAAAAGCGGATAGCTGCCATTCACACTATACTTTGGTTCTATACCACTAGGGGAAATTTAAAAAGAGCAAAAAGAGCATGTACAGTACATGAGGATTTTCAAAAAGAACAAAAATTGTGGAAACTAGACTGATTTTAAAGAGGATATAAAGATAACAAATAAAAAGAGCTATAAAAAAAAAAAGAAAACAGAACACCAAAGAGATCTATTATATCCAAATTTAAAAATAAAAAAAAAAAGGAAGGAATTAATATAGAGAAACAAATTTTTTTCTTACTCCATATAACACCAATTTTGAGGATATAAAAAGAATATTTTATTAAAAACCTAAATACTTAAGGCAGGACGAACAATAGCAAGCATATTAGATAGATGAGTACGATGCATACCGAAAAGAAATGTAAAATATTGGTAATGAAAGGGAACATCTAATGATTTCTGCAGCAAAAAACAAAATAAAATGTGATTATCCCAGAAGGGATTTTTCCCTGCGGGGTAGGAGATGCAATGAATGCCAGTATACAACCAAAAATCTAAAGTAAAAAGAAATTATTATGATCAAAAAGAATATCAAATAAAGGGATTTATCAATTGTGACACAGATCATGTGGGGTTTCGGCATACATTGCAAAAACCCGTGATCTTTGTATGTGGCAGCAGCATAAGAAAACTAAAGACAGTTTTAGCGGAACATGTACATGGGCATTAAAAAGGGACAAATGACTTCTGGTGCGGTCAAACACTTTTTAGAAAAAAAATGAAGGTAATATGCAGCGTTTTGCATTTGTAGGTATAGAAAAAGTGGAGCAATCAAGAAGAGGAGGGGGATTGGACAAAAAAGGGGCGTCTAAGGGAGGCATATTGGATCCCGGAATTACAGACAAAAGCACCAGCAGGAATGAACCTCCGCAACGATTTAGCATTTTATATACCAATTAAGTTAGTGCAGGGAAAGGGGTTTTTATTGAAATCTGTATAGTTTCATATAGGGTTGTATATAAAGATTAAATATATGTGATTTTCAATAGGCAATATATGTTTTAAATACGTATGTTTTAAAGGGTTTAAAAAAGAAAGGGATTGTGATGTCATATGTGATGAAACAGGAACCTCCCCATTTAAGCAACATAGTAACATGTGTTTTTAGAGCCCTGAACAAGGGTGAATTCTAGTTTCCCGAAACGGGGTCGGTTATTGCCGTTATTTTATCTGTTTCATTAAGAAGTATCATAAATTCAAATTTCTACGTCGCTGGATCCACTCGTTGCATTCATTTGCATGTATCCCATGAATTGCTAAAAACCGTGACTGAGGGGCTAGGATCCGTGCTGCATCGTATAGGAAACTAAGCGGAGGGCTGCCAGGTGACAAGATCTGCAATCAAGGTGAGCCGGTAACCTGTGCTTCTGTTTGTTGTTTAAGAAAAAAATCCCCAACAACAAAATTGTCAATTTTTTTTTGCTCATTTCACATCCCACAAAAATTGGAATAAAAAGAGATCAAAATGTCATATTTATTTCAAAATGGTACTAATAAAAACAACACTTCAGCTCGGTAAAAAAAGCCCTTACTCAGGTTTATAGATTGAAAAACAAAAAAGGGTTTTTGGGGCTTAGAATATAGGCGTTTCAAAAAAAAAAATTTTTTAAAAAAAAAAAAAGGTTTTGGGTTTTTTTTAAAAAAACTAAAAAAATTTAAAACATAGTAAATTTCCCTAAAAACAAAAAAAACCCTAAATTTAAAACCCCCCCTTAAAATGGTGCAATTGTGTTTTCTTTCATATTAAACCCCACATAGAATTTTTTAGACGTTTTCCCGTTTAAAATTTTATGGTACAGGCAAGGGGCCCATTAAAGGAAAAATCTTTTTCCCTTTTAAAAAAAAAGCCTCATATGTGATGAAAAAAAAAAAGTCATGGGTCTTTAGGGTGGGAAGGAAAAAATGAAAAGGGAACAAAAAGCTGTTTTCATTTGGGGGTTTTTAAAACAATCTTTTCCCGGGACTCTTGTTTTAAAAGAAAAGGTTTTTTAGCAGTATTAAAAATTTTGTAGTTAAAATTTTAAAATTTTAATTTAAAAAATCTCCCGGGAAAGTCCAGTATCCCCTGCTTTCATAATCTTAGTGGAGACCTTTTTTCCCGATTTTAGATTGATTTCCAAGATTTAAAAACTCTGTTTTGGAAAACAAAAATTTAACTTGGCCCAAGGAAAAAATTTGGGCAATCCCCGTTGTTGTCCCAGTCCGAAATGCATTTTCAATCCCCCAATATAAATCTCTAAATTGCAGCGATAAATTTCAAATTTTTCCAGCTACAATTTCAAGGGGAATTTTTTAAAACTACCCCCCTCTCCTTGGGCAGCTTATCTTTTTCTCCATTTAAAGTATATGAAAAAATTTTTAAAAGTTTTTAAAGGGCCCGAGTTTTGTGTTTTTTGCTTACAATTCATTGAAGTGCTCTTCTGTTGCTCACATCAAGCTTTGACTTCCATCCACAGCTACTTCTGACTGCTGGTATTTTGTTGATCCTCATACTGAGATGTGAATAAAGAAACAATACACCCAAAACAAACCATTTAATTAAGATACATAAAGGACCTTACCCCTGTTCTACCAAAAAAATCATTCCCCCTTTTTAGTGCTGTCAAAATCTGGAAAAAAAAGGGGAAACCATTTGGGAAAAAGCAAAAAGTAAAAAGTTTATCATCGGCGATTAGGCATTGGACTGAAAAAAAAAAAGGGAGAACTACTGGTGATGGCAAGTGTTTCAGGAAAAAAGTTTAAAACCCGGGTTATATAAAAAAAAAAGGTTTTCTAGTTAAAAATTTTTTCCTTCCCTTGCATGTTTCTCAGTAAAATATTATTTTCCCTTTTACCTTTTTTTATAGATTTTTGGTCAATCATTTTGGCCCTTTTCCCGGGGTAGACAGAAAAAAAAAAATTTTTCTTTTTTTTAATTCCCCTGAATTGGGAATTTGTATTCTAAATTTCAGGTTTCCAAATACTTCCAAGTTAATATTTCAATCAGTACAGGAATTTATGCTCTGACTATTTGAAGATAATAGTTATTTTCAGTGGGAATTACATTTTATAAAAACAGTTGACCCGGTAGATAGTGGGTTTTTTCAGGTGGGTCACCCATAAAACTGATTTAAATGGAGGAAAAATATTTGTCGAAGTTCCCACTACTTAAAATAAATGATTGAAGATAAGTAATCAAATCATAGTCTTTGCTTTTAAAATTTTCTCTTTATTTTTTTTAAACAAAAAAAAATTTTTTGCATCCCAAAATGGTGTTATTCTAAAAACACGTGTGTTCCCAAAAAAAAAAGTGGCAATGGGTCCTTGAAATAAAAAAAAATATGGCTCTTGCAAAAAGGGGGAATTTCTAAAATTTTAAACATTGCGAGAAAAAGCTGTACATCCCTATCAACAGAGATTGGTGATCGTTACAAAAGGGATTCCTTTAAACATTTTAAAAAAAAACTAAAAACTGTAAAAAAGATGTTTTAAAAATATTTCCGAACCTTTCCATAGGTTTTTGGAATTTCTGTTTTAAGATATCCCTCCAAAAAACATTTTGTATAAAATATAAAAATTGGTTTTCAATAACACAATTTTTGTTTTTGTTCAAATTTTACTGTTCAAATGCCTCTTAAATTTTTTTAAAAACAGAATTTTTACAAGAAATTAAAAAATAATGATACTGTTTGCTGTAAACAAAAGGGTAGGTGAGGGTCTTTTTTTTTTGATGGGCTTTTAATTGCTCAAGACTTGGCTCGTATGCAGACCCAAAAAACCCTGAGTATTTTCCCGTGGGTATTTTAAAGGGGGTTCCAAAAGCAATTAAAAATACGAATTTTTATTTTTTTTGGGTGAGAAAAAAATGGGAAATTGCCCGGGCTACTTCCCGTGAATGTTTTGACTGGGGCCTGGGAAAAAATGCTCTTTAAAAAACACAGATTATTTTTTTTAACGTTCAGTGGGTCAATTAAAGGCCAAAAGACAATATGGCTTTGTGTTATAGTGTGCACGGTGAGCATTCTGGAACACTTTTTTAAAATAAAATCTCTTTTCCCGCAAAGAAAAATTTTTTAAAATTTTGTATGTTGAAAGTAAATAATATGCTACTGTGCTCACATCATGCAGAAGAAACTTCATGTATAGAGATACTTACAAATCAGCTGGTAGAGGTTATATACAGAACCAAAAAATCAAAAAATCAAAGGGAACATTATTAAAAAATTATAGGGGGTTTGGGCGCCCCCCTCCCCACGTCCCCGAGATCGGGGCGCATTAAAAGTGCCGCAGGCACTATTAATCGCCTGATAATGGGGTGGGGGAATTTAAAAATTGCGGGAAGGGTCTGTGCCAGATAACGGCTGAAAAAAACGCCAAAATCTGCCCCAGCTCCGTTCTTTTCATTTCCCCCCCCATAATGTATTGATTTTAAGAATTTTGGGTGACATGTAAAGAAAGGGGCGAAAAAGTCTGGGGTCCCTTTTTAGGTTGACACTGCACAGCCCCGTTCGCAAAAAGTTTCACATTTGCCCATTTGCAAGTATCAGGGGGCATTTTAGAGCGCCTGCGGGGGAATTTTTTAATTTTGTCTGATTTTTGGTGGGCATGGGGAGGTTTGGGGGGCACTAGGGAAACCCTACAAAGCTAAGATTATAAAAATTTTGGGTTTGGCCAAAATTCCCGGTACAATTTCTGCTGGGGGGCAGATGAGCATTTCAAAATGGTTTACTGAGCCAGAAATGTCATCTTAAATGCAAGGGAAAGCGCCTGGGTTTATGAAACCCCCAGTAGATTGGGGTTCATAATTTGGCGCATTTACACTATTGTTATGGCATAAAATTGGGTTTCAGTAAGCCAAAAAAACATACATGTTGCCCTTCGTTTTCCTTTTTGGTGCTTGGGTTTTGGGGTTTTTTTTAAATAGAAGCCTGTAACTTATAGGGTTGTATGTGTTCTACTAAATAAGGGTCAAAAATTTTTGGCGGGAAAAAAAAGACAAATTGTTTCTTTACGAAATTAGTATGCCTTTAAGTGCTTTTTTCCCAAAATTTGGGGTAAAATTCCCCCTTAAAAGGGAAACACCATGTAAGTGTTTGGAGATTTGACATTCCGAATAAGAGGAATATTCAATTTTTAAAATTTGTGGCAAAAAGGGTGAGTATGTAAGTTGTACCAAAAAATAAGGAAAAACCCCCCAAAAAAAGGGCCCCACTCTTTGAGAGGGTCAAACCCTAAAAAAACCAGTTTTTTCTGTTAAAACAAAAAACATTATAGATGTCTCCTTAAAAAGATCACCTCTCCTTGTGAGTGGTGTTTCCCTTTTTAAACAGGTCTTTTGTTGAGATACCTTTTGGTAAATCTGCATGTGCTACTTACCCTGTTTCTCAAAAAATAAGCCTTACTCCGATAATACGCCTTAGCTGGATTTTTTAGGGTTTTTGGATTAAACTTGAAATATAAGCCCTACTCCCAAAAAAAAAGCCGGGGTTTCGTTAAATAAGCCCAAAATTACAAGAAAATTTCTCCCAGTTCAGTTAAAAACAGCGGGGTTTCGGGCACCAGGGTGGGACAAAAGGGTTTTGGGGTATTTTTGCCACCTTTTTTGCTCCTCCCCCGGGTTTTCCAATTTCCTGATGTTCTACAGTGGTGGGGGGCTTTCCCGTCCCCTGAGATAATTTTGGGTAAGCTTCTTCCCCCTCTAAGGGACCAGTGAGAGCTTCCGGGGTGTATGCCTTATTAAGGATACCCAGTCACCGGAAAAGGTTTTTTCATCACCCCGCTGGGCCAATCCTTTGGGCTCCTCCCGTAAAAAAAACAAATTTCCAGAGAATTTTTGATGTCCTCTTGATGTCCTCCGGTTCCATTTGCAGTACAGTAGTTGACTTGAGGCCTTCACAACACCCGAAAGAACTTCCGGCCTACTTCCGACCTGAGCCGCAGCCTAATTTTGAAAGAGCAGCTGGAGGCAATAGTAGCCTGGTAGCTGGTATATGGTGTTTATATGTTTCTTTGTTTTCTTTATTTGAATAAATTTAGATTTTTTTTTTTCAAGATTAAATGTGTGATTGTTGTCCACAGGGATATATATAAGCGCTACCCCTATAATTAGGCCTACCATTTTTTTTTAGGGGGATGAGTTAACATTATACCTGTCTTATTTTTGGAGAAACACTGTATTTAATACTTTTCCACACGTGTGCGCCTTGAGATGCAGCATGGGACAGCAAGGCCAAGCATAGGAATTCTTTTCTTGCATCTTCTTAAATGAATGATGTGAAGTGGGGCATAGAAAGAGGTCAAAGGAATGGCACTGCCAAGATCTTTGTGACACCATGCCACTTGTGAATAGTTTTCACCAAGTTGCTACTACCACTTCCTCACCGAGTTGCCACTACCTGTTGAGGAAGGAGCCATCATTTGAAGTAAAATATTTTAGTCATGCTGGGTAGAGTAAAAATGAGAGAAGAGAATATGTTAGAGACTGAGTGGAGAAAAGTCATCAAATATGGGCCCATGCTGATCAATGACAAGCTTATGGAGTCACTGTGAAAGGGATCTGAGAAGGATATAGTACAGGACTCCATGTAGTTCTGCAGTTTTTTGCAACATGTGGCTCCTTGGCTCTTCTGAAACTAAAACTTCTATTAGGCACTAAAAGCTGCTGGTAAGATACAATCCAACTCCCCAAGTAAAAGACTTCTTCAGTATACAATTTGGATAGTGGGTTTCTAAATTAGATATCAATTACCAGGCTAACACTGCAAGACAACGCTTTCCATGATGCTGTAAAATGTATAGAAAATGTCATCCCAGTTTTGTCTGCTTTATTCAAACTGTGCTGTAAGTGACATGATTTTGGGGTGTTTCGTCATTTATATTTAACCAGTATCAGCATCCGACTGGGATGCATGGGGCCCACCAATGTAGTTGATTCTTGGGCCTCACCAGTTAAGATGAATCTTGGGGTCCACCAGTGAACTTAATTATTGGGGCTGATTCCTGGAGCCCATTCTGTAGCTACTGTACATGGCTGCACATGGCTTTTGCTTTCTGCCCCTATTTTTTTGCCCAAGGTCTGCTTTTCTCAGTTGACCACCATTTCCAAGGGCCTACTGGGCGTTTCCCTGGCTCCCCTGTGGATCAGTCAGAGCTGACCAGCATTATGTATAGTTTTAATTTGAGAGGACCACAACCGGTGGTTGTAAGTGGATGTATGCACTGATCCTGCTTCATATGTGGTAGGTGCTGGCTATTGGATAAAACTGATACCCAAAGCTAGCAGCTAAGATCAGAGATAACTGTAAGCATGCTGTAAACATAACCACAGCGTCCGTTTAGGTTATGGTGTCGTGGTCTGTTTCGACCACTTATAGTCCTTATCCCCAACAACACCATCACAAAATGCCTGCCAAAAGGAGGCTGTTATAGGAGATCGATGTTATCACTTTCTACTGTAATACATAAGTACTGCAGGACACAGAACAGTTCAAGTGATTGCATGTTCAAGCCCTCTAAGAAGACTAAAAATCACTGTAAAAATTTTTTAAAAGTTTTTTTTTATTATAAAAAAACTTTTCCCATTTATCATACAAAAGTATACAGTAAAAAATATACATTATTGTTATCACCATCTGATACAATATCATGTTATTAATGCTGCATGATGAACTCTCATCTGTAAAGAAAAAATTAAACAAAAAGTGCACTCCACAGTGGTAACAATAAAAACTAGTCCTCGTTCAGCCAAAAATAAACCATCACACTGCTCTACTGGAAGAGAAAAAAACACTTTTGGAAGCTAATTAATTAGTCACTCCTGAGCTGCAGTGTTGTCAATGGAAGGGCACATGACTGATAAAGCCATTAATTGGCTGTAGTGGTCAAATGCCATTCAGAAGGACCCAAAGTAAATCAAGAGTGAAGACAACACTGGAGGTTCAGTGCTGGATAAGCAGGGAGTACAAAGGTGAGTGTATTCTTGTAGTGATTTAAAGGGGTTGTCTCACCATGCTGTTTCACAGAGACAAAAGCAGCTTTAGATTCATACATCCTGTCCCTTCCTGGTTAGGCTGTGGGTGGTTCTAAAGCAGCTATAAGCATATTAGCTCTGTATTCACAGCCCTTCTAATTGCAGTAACTTGGGAGCAGGAGCTCTTTTCTATAGTGCAGAGAGCTTCATAGGTCAAGTTAAACACTTACAAGTAATTAGTCTTCTTTGTTTGTTAGCTGCTGGCATCCTGTGTGCCGACCTGTGGTGTCAATACTCCTTGCTATTAGATAAGACAAAAAGCAGAGCGAGTAAGGCAGAGCAGAGCAATAACCTAGAGAAACCTGTGTGCACTTTTACCTCCTAACCAGGGGAAAATCAAAAGAGACATGTAATTGGAAAAAGTCTTCAATTATCTGTCCCTTTGTCAAGTTGGCAATTTAAGTGAAAAAAACATCAAAAGTCTGTTTCATCATTATATTCTTATGAAGCTCATCAGATAGTTTGTTAAACTGCTTTTACTGCTATGCATCCTTATCGAACTATCAGATATCTCTCACACAGCTTTTCTTGAGACAGATGCAGTGTCTGCTAAAAGCAAGAGATTCAAGGCCTTCCTCCTCCCCCCAGATGATACAGAGGAGAGTTTGGGAATGTGTCATATCAGCTAATGCTTCATACGTACATGCAAATTATAACTTGTCTCTTAGTGACCACCAATTAACCAATCATGTAGTGATAAAATAGTCATGTGATTAAAAAGTTCTACTGTGATTAAATCAGATCTATGTCCCAAACGGAAGGAGTGGGTCGTATTTCTCGAGCTCTGGCTGTCGACATCTGTAATAATAATATAATTCGGAGGAGGCATTTAATTGGATAAAGGAGTGGAACAAAGATAATTTCCATACCTGATTTTATTATCTTGACACCTTCATGTAAAAAGCTAATGTTTGTAGTGAGACAGCAATTTTTTTTTTTTGTGAAGTTGGACAACCCTTTAAGGGATAAAAACTCTTTTTTTTTTTCTTTTTGGAGAGATTAATTCCCCATTTCCCTGCACTGCCAACAAGAAATCTGGGGGCTGAGCATGCATGTTTTCTTTCATAAGTGGAAGATGAAGAGCTGCCAGACATCTATGACTTCAGATAACAAAAGTAAACTTGTCAGCACTCCTGTAACTCTAATCAAGAAACTTTTATCTTTATTCAGACCATGCTATGTTTGGACTCTCACAGTAGAATTGTAAGAAATTCCCTGTATCATATACATATATATATTCATATAAATATCATAAATAAATATGTATCTATACAAACATATACTGTATATATACAATCACCCTCTTACTGGGTTAGATTCGAAAGGTTAGGTGCAATAAATGAAAGACGCAAATGTAAATGTATAAAAACGTATAGTATATGAAATTGATTTATGGTTATTAAAGAGTATGGAGATTTACAGGAACAAAAGAAAGGAAACAAATGTTACATAAATACTACACAACCAATTATCAATGACAGTAACAAATTATACAACAAATAACAAAAGATATTATCCTCCTAGGCCTTCACATACCAAGTTCATATGCAGTACAGGGCCATGTGCCATCCTGCTGGCTTTCTCCCAAGACAAAAAGGCCATCCAAAGGCATGCTGGTCTATTTTATAGGCCATACCTGCCCCCATCTCAAGACGATACCTGCCCCCATTTACCCATGAGGCCTCAGGACTTTTAATGTTGCATCCCCCATTCATCTGGCATCCTGGCAGAGGCAGATACATATTGTATTACCTTAATTAACACATGAATGACATCAGGTACATTCCAAGACCAGTTTACTGACAAACTGTCCATGTGTTGACTCTTGCAAGAGCCTCCATCTTAGATTGTACAATTGAAATACCTTTATATACATTATACCAAAATATACCTCATAAGTATTTCATTGATCAAAATTCTGCATTTCTTACAGAATCTTTATCAAGTAATGCAACACTTTGCATTATGTAAAGGCATACCATATCAAGTGAATAATTATCCAATTCAATACAGAAACAATTGTAATAAAAAGTATGATTCACAGTCATCAGCTTTCACAAAATACGCGATCTCATATGTAATAAAAGTGTATCTATTAGGGTGTTTTCACACATGGCTTTCGTGGAAAAGCCCCACTGCTTTTTTGAACACAGTTTATTGAGCCAAGGCTAGAAGTAGAACTAACTACACTGTTTTCCCCAAAAAAAGCAGTGTGTAAAATCACCATTATGCTGCTCACCTAAATTGGATGATAGAGTCAACAAATGACCTTGCACTTGATAGACTGAAGTGTCGGGTGTAAGAGAGTCACTAATGTTCATCCCAGCCCCCTGCAAGTAAGGATGTTCTTGGGTGCTAAGGTCACATTCCTCAAAGTAATCAACAGTTGGTGGTGGAGATACAGATGCACAATAGAGAGAAATTGGTTACAAATCAAGTCTTTACCCCAAAGAAGTTAACTACCTGTTCAGAACGTTTGGAGTACCTTCACTTCTGGCCTTGCATACCGCTGTTCATAACTTTGGAGCATACTAATATACTTCTGGTTTCACGTGAGCTTTCCCTAGGAACAAAGATGGTCCATTGATGTCACTTTGTTCTACAATAGGGGTTTCTTGAGGTTTAACCAGCCTGAAAGGTATTACCCCTAAACAGTAAAACCAATGCTTACTTAGGTTTAATGATTAATAGTTAGCAGATGGGTAAGATGGTTGAAAAAAAAATAAGTTTGGGGTGACCCAATCCAAATATTTCACAAGTTGGTCGAATCAGTGATTAATCAAACAGGCTTTAATTGAGCAACACTAATCACCAATAAACAGTTCAAAAGCCATAACATTAGTCAAGGTCTACCCTGCAAGCATAACTTTAAGTCTCAGGAAGTTTTGATTAAACTAGGTCCAGGAACAATCAAGTCGATACGTCAGGCACGGAAAGAAGCACATCAAGGTATGTTAATTGAGATAACTGCAGTTACTGTCTAGTGGATTTACGAGGTTCCAGATCTCCGGGATCCAGTCTGGTGCAAACACATATTATTATGTCTTTATTATTATCATTTATTTGGAGTGCCTTGATTCCAGGTGCTATATTTCAGGGGATACATAAATAACATTGTCAAACATTATCAAAGTTACAATATGACTACAACTGCGTACACGAAGAGGTCCACTGCATGAGGCTGAAATCACAGGAAGAGGAAAGACAGAAGTGAGGGCAGACATGTTTGTGGCAGCAGTGCAACAGGTTAATGTTGGTTATAAGGCATCCTGAAGGGTAGTTTTCAGGTTACGTTTGAAGCTGGTGAGAGAGGGGAGAGTCTGAGGTGTTGGGGCATGTTCCAAAGTGTAGGGAAGCACAGAGAAGTCTTGGAGCGGTTATGTGATGAGTGATAAGAGGAGAGCAATAGAAAAGTTCCTGTGAGGAGCGGAGGTTGCGTGTAGGGGAGGTATTTAATGAATTTTAGGCAAGATAATAAGGGGAGAGGTAGGATAGCCTTGTAGTCAAAGTTGCACTTGAACTGATTCGCTGGCAATGGTAGCCAGTGAAGGGAACGGCAGAGGGGAAGGCAGGATCAAATAGGAGAGAGAGGTTGAAATCAGACGGGCAGCAAGTTAAGAATGGTTTGGAGGGAGGAGGGTGCCAGCTGGGAGGCCACAGAGAAGTTTGCGTAGTCCGTGCGGAGATGACTATGGGCATGGCCTAGCATTTTGTGCTTTCAAGTTAGAAATGAGCGGATTCGTGGAAATATTTTTAGGTTGTCAGGCAAGGTGAGGGTTTGACCTAGGGAACAAGAAGTGATCACATTGATGTCACTTCTGCTTCTCACAATATAGGGGTTACTTGAAGGTTTAACCAGGCCTGAAAGGTAAATTAACCCCTAAAACAGTAAAAACTCTAATGCTTACTTAGGTTTATGATTATAGTTAGCGATAGGGTAAGATAGGGTTGGAAAAAAAATAAGTTTGGGGTGACCCAATCCCAAATATTTTCACAAGTTTGGTCGAATCAGTGATTAATCAAACAGGGCTTTAATTGAGCAACACTAATCACCAATATAACAGTTCAAAAAGTCCATAACTATTAGTCAAGGTCTACCACTGGAAGCATAACTTTAAGTCTCAGGAAGTTAATGATTAAAACTAGGTCAGGAACAATCTAAGTCAGATCTACGTCAGGACACGGAACAGCAAAGCACATCAAGGTATGTGTAAACTGAGATAACTGGCAGTTACTGTGCAAGTGATTTACGAGGTGTCCAGGTCTCCGGGACCAGTTCTGGTGCAAACACACTATTATTATTATTATTATTTTTATTATTATCATTTATTTTGGAGCGCCCTTGATTCCAGGGTGCTGTACATTTCAGGTGGATACATAAATAACATTGGTCAAACAATTACAAAGTTACAATAAGTGACTAACAACTGGTACAGAGGAAGAGAGGTCCCTGCCCATGAGGGCTTACAATCTACAGGGAAGGAGGGAAGAGACAGAAGGTGAGGGGCAGACATGTTTGTGGGGCAGAGCAGTGCAACAGGGTTAATGTTGGTTATAGGCAATCCAGAAGAGGTAGGTTTTCAGGTTACGTTTGAAGCTGGTGAGAGAGGGGGAGAGTCTGAGGTATTGGGGCAGTGAGTTCCAAAGTGTGGGGGAAGCATGAGAGAAGTCTTGGAGACGGTTATGTGAGGAGGTGATAAGAGGAGAGCAGAGAAGAAGGTCCTGTGAGGAGCGGAGGTTGCGTGAGGGGAGGTATTTAGAATTTTAAGGCAGAGATATATGAAGGGGAGAGGTTATGGAGAGCCTTGTAGGTCAAAGTTGCTATCTTGAACTGGATTCGCTGGGCAATGGGTAGCCAGTGAAGGGAACGGCAGAGGGGAGAGGCAGGGGAGTAGCGAGGAGAGAGGTGAATCAGACGGTCAGCAGAGTTAAGAATGGTTTGGAGGGGAGCGAGGGTGCCAGCTGGGAGGCCACAGAGAAGGATGTTGCAGTAGTCGAGGCGGGAGATGACTAGGGCATGGACCAGCATTTTTGTGCTTTCAGAGTTAAGAAATGAGCGGATTCGGGAAATATTTTTTAGGTTGAGGTGACAGGCAGAGGTGAGGGTTTGGATGTGCGGTTTGAAGGACAGATAGGAGTCAAAGGTTATCCCAAGGCAGCGGACCTGTGGTGCTGGTGAGAGAGTGCAGCCATTGACGGTGATAGAGAGATCAGGTGGAGGGATAGAGTGGGACGGTGGGAACTCTATGCGCCAATAATTGATGCATAGATTGAGACACTTTCTTACATACTATCGGATGTTACACTATTAAAAACAGAGGAATATCTGGCGAATCAGTGTCAGGTTCATAAATGTCACATATAGTTTCCAACAGTCCTGGGAAAAGTTGGCGTGAAGTTTGAGTGACGTTTGGATAGCGTGTTCTGGTGATACCCTGAGATCCCAGAGCAGCACTCGGATAATCTTATGGATGCATGCCTGCTGCAGACTTGTAAAAAAGAGTCCTTAGTTCAGCAAATCAGAAAAAATCTTAGGCAGCACTTCCAAGTGAAGATGATTTATTTACCTACGTGAAGTTTCGGCTCAAAAATGCTTCAGAAACATCGTGTGGGTAAATAAATTGTCGTCACTTGAAAGTGTTGCCTAAGATTTTTTATACAGTGTTGGGGCACAATCCACAATAATGTTAACCTGTCACATGTATAATGAGGATTCGTCATCTCAGCAACCCATGTAAGCAGGGGATTAGCAGCTAGATAAGCTACCAAACAACAAACATAGGTACGTTTTCACATGTGTTCCATTCTGTATGAAATACAGGAAAGTACATTAGGCACACTGTTATATTTTAGCATTGTAGCTAATTCTAGTGTAACACCCCATTGTGTCAACGTCTGTGAGCATGTTGTGTTGCCACTTTCATCTCACTATCGCACAGTGCCGCCACTCTCCAGGTATGCAGAAGCGGAGATTCCTCTTCTGAAAAGGGATGACTTGGGAAACCCCTGTCTAAGCTCAGTACACACTTGAAAATTAGGGATAAAATAACTTGACAAATTATAAATGTTTAACAAGTAAGATATAGATTGGAACAATGCAGATATGAAAATGAAGCGAAACAGATAACTTGATACAGAAAAAAGAGTAACAGGTTTTTGTTTTTTTTTAGCAGTGGTGTTGTTGGGCCATTGGATTGTGCCCCTCACTGGTGGCCGTCATGCAGTGCTACATCTCAATGTAGGGATCCACTTTAAAGTGATTGCTGTGAAGTGGCAAGTGAGTTTATACTGTTTGATCAAGAAGTACACTAAGAAGCTCATGTTCATTTTTGAAAATATTTTTGCTGAAGAGCAATAGATCAACATATAGTAAGTGGATGTGTGGTCCATGTCTTTTTTCTTCTTCCTGGATTTAATTTTCTGTTTTGTTTTTGCACCCACTATGCACAATGCTTCCCTTTCAGGGGTGTTACACTAGCTATTTAGCATCAAGAATGTAGAAGCAAATTATTTAAAGGGGTTTCATAGGACTAAAAAAACACAGCTGACTTCTTCTAAAAATAGTGTCATATTTGCCCACAGGTTGTGTGGAGTATTGCAACTCAACCTCTTTCATTTTTAATACTGCTGAGTTAAAATAACAGGCATGACATAAGGACAGGAGTCGGGCTGTTTCTGTAACAAGGTGTCTATGTTTTTTTAATCATGAAAACCTCTTTAAACTCCTATAAATTGCAAGATGAAGTATCCATGGATTAGACTTGTTTTTCCAGCACATTATACTGATGCTCGATTGAATTGAGATCTGTGGAATTAGAAGGCTAAATCAACACCCTCAGTGCTTTGTCATGTCTCTCAAACCACTCCTGAACAAGTTTTTGCAGTGTGTCAGGATGCATTATGCTATCGAAAGAGGAAACTGCTATTAGAGAATACTGCAGCTGTCAAAGGCTGTACTTGGTCTTCGATGTTTAGGAAGGATGTACATATATTCCCAGACTGGCTCACAGGGCAGTAGGGAAAACCCCCAATGGGCCTCTGGGCATGGTGGGCCCCTATGCTGCATTTCTGGCAGGTAAAAAAGAGTCAGAAAGCAAGAGTCAGAGTGGAAGAGTCATGGGGAACATGTACAATAGCTGTAGGATGGGCCTTAATAATTAACTGCACTAGTGGGCCCTAAGAATCTACTTCACTGGTGGGCCCCAAAGAATCCAATTCAGTGCGGGTCCCAAAGAATCCACTTCACTGGTGGGCCCTAAGAATCTACTTCACTGGTGGGCCCTGAAGAATCCACTTCAGTGGTGGGCCTCTGGAACCCCAGTCTGACCTTGGGTACATGCCAATGTAACATCAAAATAAATGCCAGGACCCAAGATTTCACAGCAGAACATTGCCCAGAGCATTACCATGCCTCCACTGGCTTGTCTTCTTCCTATTGTGCATCCTAGTGCAGTTTCTTCCCCAGGTAACTTGCACTTATGATTGCTCATAGGATATAAGTAAAAGAAAAAATCAGTCATCAGACCAGGCCATCTTCTTCCATTGCTCCATTTTTAAAGCTCACTTGTCTAGTGTAGGCATTTTTTGATATGGACAGGAGACACCATGGTACTTTGACCAGTCTTTGCCTACACATATGCAGCAAGTTATGTTTTGACACCTTTTCATGATAGCCGGCAATAACTTTTTTTTACATTTTTTTTTAGCAATGTATGCTACAGTATATTTTCTGTGCATAGCCTCTATGCACATCAATGAACCTTTGGCATCCATTATCTGGTCACCAGTTAATCTGTTGTCCTTCTTTGGACCAATTTGAATAAGTACTAGCCACTTCAAACCTGGAGCATCCAACAAGACTTGCTCTACTCTGAACCAGTCCTCTAGCGATCACAATTGGGCCCTTGACATAGTTACTCAGATCCTTACACATGTCCATTTTTTCCTCTTTCAACATATCAACTTCAGAAACTGACACTTCAGTAGCAGTAAAATATATATTCCACCCATGAGATCCATAAGATAATAACTAATTTTCACTTTACCAGTCACGGTCTTAATGTTATGAGTGATCAGCGTATAATACAATAGTAATAAAATCTGCAAGAGTTATAGTTTGATGCCTTCACCACTTTGATGCTTTGTAAAAGAGAAATAGACATCTGTTTATGGGATGAGGACAACTCGATAGTGTACATCCTAGACGATACAGTTAATTACTGCATTCAAGAAGTGGAGGAGTGAAACTCATAGTGAGGGTCAAAAGGCGATGCCTTAGGGTAGGAAAATGCAGTCCAAATAAATATGATTCTGAGATAACACAGAGCAGAAATTCTTTCAGGAATTCCATCTAAACTAAATGCAAAACATTATCTTGCAGGCTGTTTGCCTTGTCAGAAGATCTATGAATACAAAATAATGAAAATATATTTTGTTCACTGTACATACAAAAGATACAAGAATAAGTAATCTTCAGGTAAAGTCATGTATAATTCAAAGATACTCTTAGCCACCCACGACTTGGAGCTAGAGATGCCATATCAAAACCAGATGGCTTGACTGTGGAGAATCAATGTAATGCAACACAGTTATCTAGTCCAAAGGAACTTCTCTAAGGCAGTAAAATGGACAATGCTCCCTGTTGATAATTTTATTAGTAGCAATTGCTTACTACCTGATGGTTGCCCAGCACTGAAAATCTTGTTAAAGAAGTTGTCCTCTTCAGGCACCCCTACCTGTGAGAAGGTTATCTACACAAAGTGAAGATCTCAAAGTGTTCTCCTATTGGGGTCTCCAATAATTTACAGCTGATGTCAGATGCAAATTATGGGGATATCTAAAAAGTTCGTATTTAGTTTCTCTGCGACGCTAAAATGAAATAAAGTTTGACAGCAACAGAGTCGCTTCAAAACCACTGACATTTCTATATAGGTTAAGGGGGAAGCAGTAGAGCTTACATCCATGGATGGCAATGCTAGTTCCATGACCAAAGAAAAAAGTTTTGATGTTCTTCACACAACAATATGAAGTGTCCTTTGGGTGTTCCTTCACTGTAACATTTCAGGGATCTCTACACTGAATGATCCCCAACCCCTGCCCTCTGCTCTTAAGTGACACTTTTAGTGGTCTTCTAGATAGATCAACACTGCTGACAGACTTTATTGAAGCATTTTAGGTTTCCTAAGTAATGCAAACAGCATAAGTCCTGCAAAGTCCTGTAACCACTCTTCACTCTGATCAAGGGATAATTATTCTGCATAGGCGACTACTCTCTATCAACTCATGATTTCCTAAGGGTATGTTCACATGGCTGAAATTGCCGTGTATTTCGGCATGCATTTCGCCGCGTATTGTGCTTTATACAATGTGCGCTGCAATTATAGTAGTATTGTACGCACGGGGGGAGAATTGACATGTCAATACATGTCAATGGGGCCGGGCGGCCGCCGGCCCCCCCATGCTTTGGAATTACACGCTGAACAGTGCGTGGTTCCAAAACATACAGCGTATACTATACACACCGCAATAAGCCGTGTGAACATACCCGTAGAGGGTACAATGGGTTAATCCCAACTATAATACCATCACCAACTACTTTATATATCCAACTAATAAAGATTAGTAGCAGTAGAATTGTAAAAATGATGTGTCAGGATGCAGGAACTAGAGCTGATTAAACTGCACATGCCTTTGGCTGGTATGGTTTCCGTTTAAGAAATTATTTTCTGAAAACTACTACAAGAGAGATCAAAGAGGTTTTCCCATCTGGCTGTTTTCACAGAGCCTGCTCCTCACTGCAACTTCAGGCCCCCACTTCATGGACCGGCTGTGGGTGGTTCTACAGCAGTGACTAACATTTCAGCTCTGCCATTCCCAGCTGAACCTGTTACAAAGAAATAGGTAAAACAATGGTTTTAACAGCAAGTTGGTAGGCTACATAACCCTAATAGGTTGCCGTTTGTCATTAAGAAAGATAAACAAGCTCCTGTGCTGCTGATAAGACACAGCAGGGAGTAAAGACACCACCAAGGCCAGGGCTGCTAGAAGAGAGGGAAGTGGTCGGCAGCCTGGGAAACCTGTAAAAAAGCAGGATATAAGAACTGATCTAACTTTGAAAGGAAGCAAAATCAGAACAGCAATGCATTTGGAAATTATCTGTATTTACTTTTGCCAACACAAGTAAAGCTAATCAATGAAATGGGAAAAGCCATTAAAGCCATCATGAGGTTGGATGGGGTCAACATTGATTATGTAATGGCACTAGGAAGGTGATCCTTTGTCTTTGACCTCATTCCCAAGGCAAAATATACCTACTGCCTTCGCTCCTTTCTTACTGTTTTATGTTAAAAGTATTTTTGTGTTTATAGTTTAGTAATTATTATTTCTTGCTTAGGTAGGTTACAAGTGGCACCTGAGAGGACCTTGCATTTGATGGATGGTGAATCCAAAGAGACACCACAATGTACAAAGGCATGCCTGCTGAAGTAACAGAAGCTCGATGTTCTTTTCATCTCTTCAGTCAACATTATTAGAAAACACAATTTTCTTCTACACAGCAAAAAAATAGAACAAAGCTGTAGCTAAACCTTAACTAATTTTATTGACTTCATTTTTGAGTACTGGGTGTTCATCTGGAGCTGCTAGATTTTTTATTATTGGCCTAGCAATCTGTGTTAGACCCCATTTATAAAATGTTTTCCACCCTCGTTCATGTTTTTATTTGGAAACAGTAAAATGTATCCTGACAAGGGCAGCGGTGGGGCTATTGACCTCTATATGGCAAACATGGTCCTAATTGGACTACATTTGCCTTATTTAGTGAACATGTATAGTTTCTGCACTAGACACAAAACTATGGTCGGTCACATTTTGGTGCAGAAACCATACACATTGGGGCACATTTATCAATAATGTCTAACGGTAAGGCCGTGTTAACACGGCTTATTCACGGCGGATTTGTGCGCCGTATTGAGCGCACAAATCGCCGTGAATACTGGGCGGGACGGGGCGGGGGCCGGAGCGCGCGGGGGGACCGCTCTCGGCCCATATGAAATGCATTGTTTACGGCGTGTCCGCGCCGTAAATAATGTGCATGTCACTTGCTCCCCCGCGGCGGATTTGCGGTGGGGAGGAGCGACGGATTCCACTGTTCTCTATGGAGCAGTGGATTACCGTAATGACTCCGAACGGATTGGCGCCGTATTGAAGCGCAAATCCGGCGCGGAATACGGCGCCAATCCGTCGGCAAATAAGCCGTGTGAACGGGGCCTAAGACAGTTTTAAGTTAGACTAGACAGTTTTACGGTGCATCACATTTATCATAGTGTTGATAAATCTGGCGCAGGTTGGAACGGTTTAGTTTAACTTTGTATCACCAATTAATTGGCTTACTTTTATGCCACTAACTGTGACAAAATTTTGGCGCAATTTTTCTGCATGTTAAGCCATACCCCTTTTCTATGAAACCACACCCTTTACCGAGGCCATGCCCCTTTGTCGAACTAGGCGTAGAAGTGTCTGGAAACTGTCTACAACACATAGTAAATGTGATTTAAAGCAGGTATAACATTATTTTTGCCACAAATTGTGCCAGAATTCTGATGTAGCTGCCTTGATAAATTTCCCCAATTGAATTCAAACGTAAACAAATTAGGACTATGTTTGCCTTATAGAAGTTAATTATATCTACTTAGTTTTGTGATGGTTGAGTTTATATTTTAATTAAACGTTAAGTTTTAAAATAGGATAATATTTTAGTTAAGCATCATTTATGGTTTGTCCTCCTACGCAAGATTTGTGATATAACTTTTTGGCTTTGTCTTTTGAATTCTATACACTACTCACAAAAAGTTAGAGATATTTGGATTTTGGTTGAAATTTTATAAATGAACTAAATAAGATCATCTCTTAACTGCACATACCCAACAGTTCAATGTTTCAGTGCTTTTTGCACAAGTTGTTGATCTCTAAAAAGAAACTTATTGGCAAAATTCACAACTGAATTAGCCAATAAATTTAGGGAATTAATTTGAATTGGGATTTAAACAGTCCTTCTCATCATGCTGTTCACATTTTGACATCATGAAACCAAGACAACACCATACAATTTATCAGCTGTACCTCGCCATTCTGAGGCTTCAAGTGGGATGCTGTCAGACGGAAGCGGCCACTGAGCTTACAGTGTCACAGAGTGTAATCAGCATGTTGCAAAAGAGATACACAGAGACTGGTAGAGTCACAGAAAGGTAAAGAACTGGATCCAAAAGACAACACAGACATTAGATCACCTGCTACATCACACACTGATGACAGCTTCATTGTAAATGATACCCCTTGGAACTGGAAGATGAATGACAAACAACTCCAAGCACAACAAGTCCAAGGTAGGTGAGAGGCAACAAGTGTCACATCAGTGTAGTCTGCATGCTAGACGACCGGAAAGGGTACCTGACCACACCACCAGACACAGGCATCATTATCTTGCATGGGCCAGGGAGCATCTACGCTGGACGAGGAAGGAAGCAATGGTCCTCAGTGCTATTCAGTGATGAAAGTCGATTCACTCTGAGTAGAAATGATGGCTGCCATTGATGCTTGAGGCACCAAGGAAAACACTATGCATCAGCCACTGTTGTCACCAGCTGAGCCTTTGGTGGTGTTAGAGTGTTGACAGGTGTGTCTAGTCAATACAGAACTTTGTGAATGGTACGGTGAAAAGCCTCTGCTACTTTAACAACATCATTAGTCCAGTCATTGTGTTTCAGCATGAACAACACAGGGTTAATTTCATCTTCATGGATGATAATACTCCAGATCATTGAGGTTGCTTCATTAGGGAATGTTTGTTGGAGACTGGAGTACCTCAAATGGAGTAGCCTGCACTTTCTCCACACCTGAACCCCCTAGAAAACCTGTGGGAGTCGCTGTGTAGAAGCTTGTAACTCTGTACCTCTAAACCTCAGTAACCTGAAGGACACCCTTCAAAAAGAGTGGGATGCCATGCATCTGCAGTTAATAACTCGAACAGCATGAGACGTCATTGTCAAGCTGTAATTAATAGGGATGAGCGATTATAATCGACAAAGTTGAAATCCGCACAGTTTTTAGGTTGATCGGAAATTTCCGATCACGCGATAATTTAGGTGAGAATCTGCCCATTTTCGGCGCTTCCTGTCATTTTGGCGGCCAGCAAATCAGCTTAGAGAATAGAGCAGGGTGAGCTGGGTGTGCGACGTCATGACTGTGATGTGTATGGTTGTTATTGGCTGGAAAAATCACATGACCTCGTTTTGCATAGAACAGCGTTTCCTGTTCTTCATCAGTGTTTCAGTGTCTCTCATTAGAGCAGGACGTGTGCTAGATCTCTCCTCAATACAGCTCAGCTCAGAGACACAGTTCTCTTTATTCACACAGACAACTATGCTTTTAGATGTGAACATTAGAACATAGGTAGATTAGAGAATTTCAGCTCTTAGTTAGTTAGACAGAGACTTTTTAAAGAAGCATCTAGCGCTGTACAGCCGCGAGGGGGGAGGTGCGGGCAAACACAGGCAGGCAGACAGGCTTGTGAAAGGACAGTGTATATTGTGCAGCCCAGACTCTGCTTTGAAACTGCATTGAAATGCCTTTTTTTTTTTACCAGTTTTTGGCCAGCACACCTCGCACCTGAAGTGAAATAGTACCTTTTATTTTGTGCAGCCCAGTTTTGTTCAAAGACCTACCTTGTACTTACATTAGGATACAGAAATTTTCTAGTAACTGCAGTTGTATTTAATAGGTGCAAAACCCACCTTTTATTATCCGTCTCAATTTTAAATAGGTGTTTTTCACTTTGGCGCAGCCCATTTTTGTTCAAAGACCCACCTTGTACTCATATTAGGATACAGAAATATTCTACTAATTGCAGGTGCATTTCATAGGTGCAAAAGCCACCTTTTATTATCAGTCTCAATTTTAAATAGGTGTTTTTCACTTAGGCGCAGCCCATTTTTGTTTAAAGACCCATCTTGTACTTATACTAGGATACAGAAATTTGCTAGTAACTGCAGGTGTATTTCATAGGTGCAAAACCCACCTTTTATTATCCGTCTCAATTTTAAATAGGTGTTTTCCACTTTGGCACAGCCCATTTTTGTTCAAAGACCCACCTTGTACTTATATTAGGATACAGAAATTTGCTAGTATTTGCTGCCGTATTTCATAGGTGTAAAACCCACCTTTATTATCCGTCTCAATTTTAAATAGGTGTTTTTCACTTAGGCGCAGGCTATTTTTATTCAAAAACCCATCTTGTACTTATATTAGGATACAGAAATTTGCTAGTAATTGCAGGTGTATTTCATAGGTGCAAAACCACCTTTTATTATCCGTCTCAATTTTAATAGGTGTTTTTCACTTTGGCGCAGCCATTTTTGTTCAAAGACCCAACTTGTACTTATATTAGGATACAGAAATTTGCTAGTAATTGCAGGTGTATTTCATAGGTGCAAAACCCACCTTTTATTATCCGTCTCAATTTTAAATAGGTGTTTTTCACTTTGGCGCAGCCCATTTTTGTTCAAAGACCCATCTTGTACTTATATTAGGATACAGAAATTTGCTAGTATTTGCAGGTGTATTTCATAGGTGCAAAACCCACCTTTTATTATCCGTCTACATTTTAAATAGGTGTTTTTCACTTTGGCGCAGCCCATTTTTGTTCAAAGACCCATCTTGTACTTATATTAGGATACAGAATTTTGCTAGAATTTGCAGGTGTATTTCATAGGTGCAAAACACACATTTTATTATCGGTCTCAATATTAAATAGGTGTTTTTCACTTTGGTGCGGCCCAGTGTTGTTCAAAGAGCCAGCTTTTACTTATATTACGGTACAGAAATTTACTAGTAATTGCAGGTGTATTTCATAGGTACAAAACCTTTTATTATCCGTCTCAATTTTAAATAGGTGTTTTTCACTTAGGCGCAGCCCATTTTTGTTCAAAGACCCATCTTGTACTTATATTAGGATACAGAAATTTGCTAGTAATTGCAGGTGTATTTCATAGGTGCAAAACCCACCTTTTATTATTCGTCTCATTTTTAAATAGGCGTTTTTCACTTAGGTGCAGACCATTTTTGTTCAAAGACCCATCTTGTACTTATATTAGGATACAAAAAATTGCTAGTAATTGCAGGTGTATTTCATAGATGCAAAACCCACCTTTTATTTTCCGTATAACATTTAAATAGCTGTATTTCACTTTGGTACGGCCCAGTTTTGATCAAAGAGCCACCTTGTACTTAAATTTGAAAACAGAAATTTTGTGGTAACTGCTGTTGTATTTCATTGGTGCAAAACCCACCTTTACTTATCCGTATAACTTTTAAATAGCTGTATTGCACTTTGGTTCGCCCCAGTTTTTTTCAAATAGCCACCTTGTACTTAAATTTGGATACAGAAATTTTGTAGTTACTGTTGGTGTATTTCATTGGTGCAAAAACCACCGTTTGTTATCCATATAACTTTTAAATAGTTGTATTGCACGTGGTGCGGCCCTAGTTTATTTCAAATAGCCAAGTTGTACGACAATTCTGATAGAAAAATTTTCTAGCAACTGTTCTCGTTTGTCATTGCTGCAAAAAACGCAATTTCTCATCCGTGTAACTTCTGAATAGTTTTATTGCGCTTGGTGAATCTCAGTTTGGCGCAGATAGCGCACTTGTATGATATTTTGTTGAAAACTATCAATTCCTATTCCTACTGGGCAGTTGTAAATCCCTGGGACTGAAGGAAGAACACTGTTGATTTTGTCTTACGGTTCTTCCACCAGACCGCATTTCACAGGTATTTGCTAGAAACAATTCAGTTTCTAATCCTAGTTGGCTGTAGGAAATTAGGAGGGATTTAAGAATAGCTGTAATTTGCCGTCTTTTAATAAGAGACTGTCAAAAACTATTCCATACCTTCTTAAATTTTTATCTTTTTGAACATGGAGCCAAATGTAGGTGGTAAGCGAGCAAAGAGGGGTGTAGGACATGGAGGTAGAGGTACAAGAGAAGGTGCTCCTTCCAGTGCTTACGACAACACACAAGCCAGCGGATCGTCGGTTGCAGGACCGTCAGGCCTGTCATCGCTGGGTCAGGGCCTGACAGTAACGAACAGTAACGAACAGCGTCGCCAATCTCAGTAACGAACAGCGTCGCCAATCTGTTCTTCAGTGGTTAATGCAACCTGCATCCAGCAGTCTTACCTCCTCGTCCTCCCAGTCACGGCCACAAATGTCCTCATCAGCATCCATCCAACATGAAGCGAAGGCAGCCCAAATGTCAACTGTTGTACCCACCACTGTGGATAATCCATTTTCTGAAGAACTCTTTGATGACAAAATGCGGTTGGGGTCAGAAGGCATTTTTCAAAGACCAAGAGGCCAAAGAGGATGATTTTGTCTGCTCTGACACCCAAATGCTGATGCCATCAGAGGAGGAGAAGGAAGCCGGTCAATTGGCAAAAATTCCGGGAGGTCGGCAACGTATTGCAGTGCCCGTTGCTTGTAGCCCGCAGCGCCAGGATGCAGAATGTCAGGACGAGGAAGTCACTTGTGTTGATGATGATGACGACATTGCGGATCCAACGTGGTCTTTTCAGCAGAATTTGCTTGCGAGCGCTTCATCACTGGATGAGGAGGAAGACTATGGGGTAGTGTCAGTCAGTCAAAAAGGTAGAGGGCGGTCGCACAAGTCCACTGAGATAATTCCGCCAGCCACGATCAGCAGAAACACCGCTCCTCGCTTATCGCCGTCGAAAAGGTCCAGGACCTCTCAAGCCTGGGCCTTTCTTGAGCAAGCCTCTGATTCACCCAGCGATATCATATGCCAACTTTGCTGTAAACGCATCAGTAGAGGGAAGAATCTTAGGTGTTTAACCACCACCAATATGTCGAGTCACATGCAGCGAATGCATGAGTTGAAATGGAGGGAACACTTGGCCAAAATGGCCACACACGATCCAGGCTTCCAAACCACTGTACATCTCTGTCTCGCCTCCTCTCCTCCGCCACCACCAAGCGGTCCTCAGCTGCCCATGTCTCTCAGAGTCATGATAAAGGATCAGCCTCCGCTTCAGCCTCCACCGTCGCCCGAGTACCACCAGCACCACCAGAGACCCATCCTACCCCTTCTCCTTCCACCAGTTTGACGACCTGCACGCCGTAGAGCGGCCAGTCTAGCAGCCAGCCTTCTGTCTACCAGATTTGGGAGCAGAATTAACACTTTAACACAATCCATCCTAAAGCCAAAAGCTTTAGGTCTTGGAAATGTTGCTTTTCCGTCTGGTGGACACAGATGGGTTCGTCATGGCCCTTGCCTCCCCCCAATGCCAGATGCCGAGCAGGCATTTCTTTGCCAGAAAAGCCATTCCTGCCCTGGCCAGCTACGTGTCATCTAAAATTTCAAGCGCGTTGTCTGCATCTGTGTCCGGCAAAGTCCCTCTGACCACTGACATATGGACTAGTAAGCACTTCCAAGGCCGCTATATCTCTGTGACAGCTCACTGGGTGAGCTGGGTGGATGTCTCTGGTGGTGACGGTGGCTCTCAGGCTCGGCACATGCTCTTCAAAACCGCAGGGATGGTGCAGGGTTCTTTCCCCCAAGGTCAACACACAGGTGAGGAGCTGTGGAGGGCTCTTCACAACGAGACCGAGCGCTGGCTGGGTGACAAGAACCTTGTGCCAGGCAAGGTGGTGTGCGATAACGGTCGAAATCTAGTGGCTGCCCTTAAGATCGGTAGGCTGGAGCACATCCATTGCCTGGCACATGTCATGAAACTTATCGTCCATAAATTTCTAATGCGCTACCCAGGTCTGGACTGCCTGCTGAGGAAGGCTCGAGGTCTGAGCTCACTCTTTCGCCGTTCGCACCCTGCTTCGTCCCACCTGGCTGCGTTGCAGCGTCAGCTCGGCCTCCCCGTCAACCGTCTCATTGTTGACGTGGCAACACGCTGGAATTCCACACTCCACATGATCCAGCGATTGTGGCAGCAGCGCAATGCTATTACGCAGTACGAAACGACACATGGCCTGACGAGCAGCGGTGCGGACCTCGGGGTGTTGAGCCACCGAGAGTGGAGGCAGGTGAAAGAGCTCTGCACCATCCATGCCAGTTTTGAAGAAGCCACCAAAATGGTCAGTACGGACAATGCCCTTGTCAGCATGAGAATTGTGGTGATCTTAGTTCTGGAACGATCGTTGGACACTCTGAAACATCAGGTCCCACCAGCAATGGAGGAGGAGACGGACACAGATGCGGACATGAAGCCTTTCTCTCCATCGAATCCAGAAGGCCTGACAGTTTGACAATAGTAACCAAACGATGAGCAAATAATAATAAATAGTAAATAGTAAATAAGTGAATACTATTTACTATTTATTATTATTTTTTATCCTTCAATATATTCACTTATCACGTTAATTACATGTATACAAACACATATTATATAGTTTTGTACATGAACATCACTCTTTAGCTATCGTTTGCTCATTGTTTGGCTATTATTGTCTATTGGATAGACCAGAACGTATTCCGTGTCCTGTTGCGCATGCGCGGATTAACCGCGCGTGCGCGATTGTACATGGAGTTCATGTCTCCATTGTTGTTCAGGGCTTCCAATTCTATCCAGAGCGCATGCGTCGGGCTAGCGCAGTTGCGCAGTGTTCACTTCCGGACGCCGCTCTGTATTGTCAGGTTGTTGCTCTGGGCCAGTGGGGGCAGCCGCGGACGCGCGGTGTTCGGTCTTGTTTAGCAAGTAAGGTTTAATGGTGCACGTGGTAAATATAATACCTCTCTTATTGGGTAGAACTTTTGTAAGGAGGCGGGACCTGGCTTTGGCTTTTTGTATATAATATGTCAGATCTAAAGATTACAAACATACCCCCGGACGAAGCGCACTGCGAAACGCGCGTTGGGGAGCGCTTCTTATATCCTATCCATCTACCCAGTGGGGCCCTACTGTTTACAGCGTCTTTCATTAAGGTTAGGTATTTGTTATTTATATGTTTATAATACATAGATGTTTGTACAATATGTTTATACTGCTTTACTTAACTATCTACACCCATGATTGACCCTAATGTATTGAGATGGAAGGTAATAGGTTGTGCTATTCTTTGTATTTCCATTGTCATCTTTTTACTTGTATTTTATTAACTGTCTTGTATTTTTCAATAAAATTTTGTATAAGTATATTGGTAAAACTTGTTTTTGTAGGTGTTTTCTGGGTTCATTTGGAGTCAAATACAGGGTGTGTATTTATCATATACAGATATCTTCATCAAACAGTGTCTGTACATTTTAGAACAAACAGTATGTCAGACAGAGAGGTCGCAGGCTCTTCACCTGCGAGTGGCAGAGGCACAGACATACCTGGAGCAGGCCCAGGTCGCAGCACAGCAAGGGGACATCGCAGCAGGGGTCACTCGGTGAGGCCACAAATGCCGCTGTCATCTAGCGGCCGTGTGTTGTTCAGCAACCCAATGGTTCTTGATTGGTTGACTAGGTCATCCACTTCCTCCCAGATGACATCTGACAACCCCAGCCAAGAGTCGGTGGGAGCTTCAGACACAACCCTTAGTTGGCATGGTCCGGGAGCGGGTCAGCGGCCCTCACCTGTCCTCAACCCGCCTCTGTCCCATCCGGTTCAATCAGCCAGAGATCTACTATGTGGTCTGGGCTCGAGTGGCATGGGAGGTCATGTTGTGAGGTGTCAGCCTCTGCATACCAAGACCGGTGATGAGGACAGCAGTGACGATGAAACACAAATAGATGATGATGTAGCCGACCGCACTTGGGAGCCAGGTGAGGCAAGGGCTTCATCATCGTCAGGAGAAGAGGGCGTCAGCTTGCGAGTCAGGCAACGGCGCAGCCAGCAAATGGGTTGTGTGGCCGCGAGTAAGCAGGATAGCAGCAGTGTGAGGTCGGGAGCCAAGCGGCCACGGGGTAAAAAACCCGCTCCGCAGGTCCAAGAAAGTAGCGGCACAGGGGCTCAGCAAGGCAGTGGAGAAAGTAGTCACTCAGTGCGGAGCGTTGGCTGTAAAATCAGCTACTCGGCGGTGTGGCAGTTCTTTGCTAAGACACCGGAGAAGCCGAATATGGGTATATGTAGAATCTGTAGGCAGAAAGTGAAGCGTGGCCAGGGAAATAACGTTGACATCACGGCCCTGCGTCAACACATGCAGCGCCACCATCCGGTGGCCTGGGAGAAACGTGGCTCAGATGTGGTGGTCCATCCTGCCGCCGCAGCAACAGCAGCAGCAGCGCCCAGTGGCACGCATGCCATTGCAGCCAGTCAAGGCTCCACCACCGCTGCAGAAGGGAGCTGCTTCTCTTTGACATCATTTCCAGGTCCACGCTACTCATGGCGCCAGCAGTCATTCAGCGAGGCGATTGCAAAAAGGCAACAATATGCGTCCAAACATCCTAAGGTGCAGAAGCTGACCGTGCTCCTGTCCAAGTTGTTGGTGCTGCAGTCCCTCCCTTTCCAAATGGTGGTCTGCACCATTGAGAGAATAATGGTTGTGCCAGTGAAAAATGGAGGTTCCAAAACCCCGTAATTTATTTTCCAAAAATGGCAGTACCAGCCTTCATAAATATGTAGAAAAAAGGTGGGCCAGCTTGGCTTATCGGTTTTGTTCCAAGGTGCACGGCAGGCGGATGTCTGGGCTGTAATACGGTCGGGGCCCGTACATGTCCTTTGGGCCCATGGGTGAAAGTGCTTCTGCCCAGGCACACCAAAAAATTGGACAGGGACGGCGCTTTTTCCCCACTTTTCACTTGTGCTGTTGCGCAAAGTCCGCCCCTCCTCCACCCCTACCAAATTCGCCTCCCCAAAAAATGCTGTCCATATACCAATGTGTGGGAAGCGTGTAAAGCAGTTCTACCCTGGTTGCCTCGGCGAACGAAAGTACAAGGGGGAAAAATGTCCCCGTCAGCAGCAAGAAATCGATGTGTGGCTTTTCCGTGCCAACTTTCAAATCGGAACCCTGGTGACGGACAAAGGGAGTAACATGGGTTTGCGCTGCACCCAAAGGGGTGATGGTTTTCCTGGCCCTGCATGGCGCTGTGTTCAAATTTGGGTTTTGAAAGGTTCCGAAATCTTCCCCTGTCTTCAGAAGATTCTAAAAAATAGCCAGGAAAAATGTGCTGCACTTCATCTTCTACAAGCAGGAACACCTCCTCGAAAAAGCAGCGGCCCGAAAAGCCTCCCCCCCCACACTTGAATGGTTGTTTCCACCCCTTGGAATTCCAGTGCACTGTTGGACCCCTGTTGAACGGAAAGGGTTTTAAAGATTTTTTGATGTCCCGGCAGACGGGGATGGGATGAATAACGTAATTCCATGCTTTTTGTCCCGGTACAGTGTGAAAAATCGTCTGGGAGGGGACTGGAACCCGGGGGACTACATTGCGGCCACATGAATCGGTGGGAATGAAATGGAGGAGGACATTTGGGGCAGTTTCATTTTCGGGTTTAAATGAGTTGGGGTTTTTTACCCAGGTGACAAGAGAGGAGGAGCAGGAGCAGCTGGAGGAGGTTTTTGGTTGGGTGGGGGAAGAAGGGGGCAGGGTGACCCCCAAGCACCAAAGGCAGTATACATTGGAGATGGAAGGGGAGGGAAAACCCCCGGAGTCATTGTTCTAGTTTGGGCCCCCCAGAAGTGATTTGCCTGGCTAGTGACAGACGAATTTTCAGCATCCAGCAGGGGGGGATGACTTCTGGCTTCCACCTATTGGGCCCTGCTACCGGGGCCCAAAAATTGGGGGCCATTTTTTCCCCGCTGTTGAGGGGGGGACAAAATTTAAATACTATAGAGAAAGGGGCCCCCGTAGTCGTTTTGGGCCCCTGCCTTGGTGCGGCATCGTCCCTCCTATGACAGGTTGATGGGGGGGTTTTTCAGTGCTCACGTTACTTTCGCGGCTGTGGGGGAAGGTGGGGGGGGGGGGGGGAGGAGCAAATACCGCTCCTCGCCCGCAACCCCAAGTTTTGGAGTATGGTGGAGCTTCCATCAACCCCACCCCCAGTGAAAGGGGGGGCAGTCGAAAACAGCAGCAAACGGCCTGGAACAGAAACCCCGAAACCAAAAAGGGGGTTTGGGCCCACTTGGGGAAAGTTTCTTGCCAAACCCCCGTTAGAAGGGTTTCCTTTGGGCCACTGGGCAGCCAAAACTGGATGTGTGGCCCCCAAAAATTGCCCAGGGTTTTCAGTGGGGAAGGGGAAAATGTCCCGCCCGGGACGTAGGTTTTGGAAACAGAAAGGGTGTTTAAGTGCGGCGGGGGGCCCTCGTTTTCCCCCCAAAGGGGAACCCCCTTTTCCAAAGGGAAAAGTGGAAGGGCTGACCTTTGGCAAGTTTAATCAGGCCCTGGGGCTCTGTGGCTTAATCCTGTTTTTTTCACCTCCAGAATGTCATTGTGCCAAACTGTCTGACTCTGCTGCTGCGTAACCTACACACTGTGTCATTGTGCACTCGTGGCTACTCTGTTTTTGGCCCACCTCCAGAATTTCATTGTGGCACTGTTGACTCATGCTGCTGCCGTAAACCGACACAATGTGTAATTGTGCCACTCTGTGGGCCTACTCCTGTTTTTGCACCTTCAGATGTAATTGTGCCACTGTCTGACCCTCATGTGTGCTGTGGTGGCCGTTACCTTACACACTGTGTGTTCATTGTTCCACATTGTGGCCTACTCCTGTTTTTGCACTCAGTTGTCATTGTGCCACTGTCTTGACCTCTGCTGTGCTGCGTAACCTATTACCTGGTCCAGTGTGCACTCTGTGGCCTACTCCTGTTTTTGCACCTTCATAATGTAATAGTGCACTGTCTGTACCTCATGCTGGTGCTGTGGTGCTGCCGTTACTACACACTGTGCATTGTTCGCATCTGTGGGTTACTCCTGTTTTTGCCTCCTCCAGAATGTCATTGTACACTGTTGACTCTGCTGTTGGCTGTGGTGCTGCGTGAACACACATTGTTTCATTGTGCCCACTATGTGGCTACCTCCTGTTTTTGCACCTCCAGCTATCATAGTGCCACTCTCTGATCATGTGCTGTGGCTGCGCCGTCATCCACACTCTGTCATGAGTTGCCACCTGAGCCCTCAGCTTGTTTTTTTTACAGCTGTCGTGCCATGACTTTATCAGGTTACATTCCCTTCAGTTTTTTTGGTCAGTTTGCCTCATAAAGTGCCCAGGGATTTATATAGTGAAGCGATTCTAAGAGCGGCGGCAGTCATGTGGTTGTCATACTAACCATTGTATGAAGCCCAAAACACGCTCTCTGCATATTTAAGGCATAGACAACATTTACAGCACCTGGGGCTCTGTACAGCTGGAAATAGCTGTTTTTTAACGTGATTCGTCCCGAAAGTAATTCGGACGAAATGATTTTGTCGGGAAATTCGGCGATTGACCGAATCGAATTTTGTGAATTCGCCCATCTCTAGTGGCGGGCCACCTCTCGATCCCCGGTCTACAAAGCAAAATCAGCACTTTTCTTCCACCACCAAATAGAGAGTAAAATGCAGGAATTGGAACACCGTGCTGATTGATCACTGGTGACATTGTTGCGTTGCTTCACGTTTTTCTAATGTCATGGTGGAACAACGTCAGAACGGACAGCAGTTCTGAGTGACCCAAGTAGCTGCGACTGGGCAGCTGCAAGCATTGTGGCAGAAGCCTAAATGGGTGACCTCTGGCAATCTTATTTACCACCTCACCAACGCATGTAATGCAGGGCACAATAAACACACAGAGACGCTTAAGATCATGGGCCCCCTGTTAGTGCGAGACTATCTGACAGCAAAAACACCGGTGTTTTTTTGGATGTGTTCGGACCAATCGCTTCTGGGTATCCAAAAAAGATGAATGGCCCGAGTCGCTCGCCACCACCATAGTGGTGTTGTCCTGCCCAGCAGCCAGCATCATATGCTGAGTGGACCTTCAGACAGCTGGAGGGAGTCATACAGACAAAGCATCGGCTTTCCAAGATAAGAGGATTGTTGATTTCATCAAGATGAAGGCTGGCATCGTCTCTGATGATGTTGTTGGGCCCAATTGCCCGAGGTCACGTTAGTTGCGGTCTACTTCACATTCCTCTTCCAAAGAAATGGTCATCTTGAAAACTTTTTTTTGTAAATGATAATTACTTACGGCAATTTTTATTCTCAGTTCCCCAAAATTTATTTTGCTTGGTTTTGCGCGTGAGGGAGACTGTAAAAGACACATGGTTTCATGAAAAACCGTATTCACTTACTCACTTATATCTTTAGAATTTTTCGGATTGTCAATGGTTTTTGGGGTCCTGGTGCTGTGAGATACAGCTATAATCCATGGTCCTTTGGAACAGAAATGTGGCTTCTGATGCATTTCTCCTCACTATTTTTAACCGTGGTGAGCAGTCATTTTTCATAATTTTTTGGGTCATGCTGCTGTGAAATGCTGCATACTGCAACAGGTCCTATTCTAAAAAAATGTGGTTTTTACCAGACATTTGTTTTTATAATTGTCACGAGTGCTAAGGGTCATGTTTTGAATTCTTGGGGGCATGCTTGCTGTGAAATGCAGCTATATACAGGTTCTATTCTAAAAATGTGGGTTCTATCAGACATTTTGTTTCAACAATGTCAAGGTGGTCAAGGGTGATGGTGCTGTCAAAAAGGAATAGGTAGGACACTGCTAACGGACACATATTGCAAAATTATTTATTTTTGCAAGAACTTTAACATAGCTAGCAATCCCTGTACTGAGACAACCCATTTAATTGTATTAAATGGGTTGTCGGATTCTATCCTAAAAATGGTGGTTGAAAGACTCCGTTTTCCGGCACTTTTTAATCTGTGGGTCAGACAGGTTTAAGGGTCATGCTGAGTTCCAGGACAAGGATTGTCAATGTCCAGTTCAAGAATAAAAATGCTGGTTCAAACATATTGCTTTCTGGCCTTTTTTAATTTTGTGGGTCCATACAGGTTTAAGGGTATGCTGTGGTACAAGACAGGGATAGTGATAGTCTGTGAGTTTTTTCTCAGTGACTCCTGTTGCTAATTGTTATGCATAAGATGTAGGCCATATCCATTTTACTGTTGTGTGGATGTTTAATTCCAGCTTCTCCAGCCTGTTTGGGAGTAAGAATGAAGGTGTTGTTCCTCTCCCATAGACTTTAATGGTCTCGTGATTATCTATATCGACTATCGGATATCGGCATGATAATTGACGATATCGACTATCGATCCGATGACGATAGTTGACGCAATCGCTCATCACTAGTAATTAATGCTCAATGCCACATGACACGTAATTGAGACATTGACATTTTTTGATGGTGTATACACTCCACTATTGTTGACTTTTGCTTCATTAAATTGTTTAAGAAGAGAAAATCAATATTCCAAGTTAAATGGTTGACTTTCTGGTTAAAATATTACTGTAGCGTGAAATTTTTACCTTTTCCATAGATTTTACTCGAAAGTCAAATATCTATAACTTTTTGTGAGTAGTTTACAGTCATATGAAAAAGTTTGGGCACCCCTATTAATCTTAATAATTTTTAGTTTAAATATTTGGGAGTTTGCAACAGCCATTTCAATTTGATAATTAATAACAGATGGACACAGTAATATTTCCGGATTGAAATGAGGTTATTGTACTAACACAAAAAGTGCAACATTTTTAAACAAATTTTGACTGGTGCAAAAATTTGGGTACCTTATCATTTTATTGATTTGAATACTCCTAACTACTTTTTTTTACTGACTTTTGAAGCACACATTGGGTTTTTGTAACACATGATCTTTGAACTTCTAGCAGGTGTATCCAATGTTGAGAAAAGGTAATTAAGGTGGCCATTGCAAGTTGTTCTCCATTTGAATCTCGGTGAGAGTGGCATCATGGGTCCTCAAAAACAACTCTTCAACTGATCTGGAAAAAACAAAGATTGTTCAAAGTAGTTGTTCAGTGGGAAGGATACAAAAAGGTAGTTCAAGATTTAAACTGTCAGTTTCCACTGTGAGGAACATAATAAGGAAATGGAAAAAGAGCACAGGAAGTTCTTGTGCAGCCAGAAGTGGCAGGCTAAAGAAAATATCAGAAAGGCAGAGGAGAAGAATGGTGAGCCAGTCAAGGAAATACACAGACCACTTTCCAAAGCGTGCCGCATCACTAGCTGCAGATGGTGTCATGTGCATCGGTCAACAATACAGCACACTTTGCACCAGGAGAAGCTGTTATGGGAGGTGAATATGCGAAGAGCCGTTTTCTAAAGCCCGGCCACAAACAGAGTCGCCTGCTGAGTATGCAAAAGACATTTGGACAAGCAGCTTCATTTTGGAAAAAAGGGGGGGGGTAAATGGTCCAGTGGACTGGATGAAAAATTGATTTGAGTTGTTTTGGTCATTACAAAACGGCATTCTGCATGGCGTCCAAAAACCACCGCATTCAAGGAAACACGCTAGTCCCATGTAAATTTGGTAGGAGGTTCCTATGCTTTGGGGGCTGTGTGGCATGCCGGGCCCCGGGAATCTTGTTAAAGTTGGGGTGCCTGGATTCCAACGTCATCGCACGATTCTTCAGAATAATGTACAAGAATCAGTGTATGAATTTGAAGTTACGCCGGGGATGGTTATGTTTCAGCAAGACAATGATTCCCACACACAGCTCCAAAATTCTTTACTCAGGCATTCATGCAGGAGGAAACAATTACAATGTTCTGGAAGTGGCCATCCAGTCCCCAGACTGAATATCATTGAAAACGTGGGATACTTTGAAGTGGAATGTCATGCTCGGCGACCATCAAAACTTAAAACTGAACTTGAATTGTTTTGTAAAGAGGAATGGTCAAAAAAAAATACCTTTATCCAGGATTCCGGAAACTGATTAAAAAGTACAGGAAGCGACTAGAGGTGTATTTTTCTAAAAGGTGGATCTATAAATATTAATGTTCACTTTTTTGTTGGGTGCCCATACTTTCGGCACCGGTCATATTTTGGTTTAATGCAATATTGCACATTTTGTGTTAGTACAATACTACTCATTTCAATCAGGAATATTACTGTGTCCATAGTTATTAGATATATCAAATTGCTAATGGCTAGTTGCAAACACCCATAAATATTAGGAACTAAAAATGATTAAGATTAATAGGGGTGCCCAAACTTTTTCATATGACTGTATATGAGATGGCTGGTTTTCTTTCTACAAAAGTCAATATAGAGAACGGTTATAAGAGGCTAAGGAGAAATGTTTTTTATAAAGTCCTGTCTTCCCAGGTCTAGACTTCCATTATAAAATGGGTTTTCAGGGATCTGTTATGGTCTTATAAAGATCACTCCACCCCAGGGTGGGAGATTAAATCCCTTGAAAACTACATTAGTCATAAAATTGTGCCAAGAGGTCTGAGAGTGACAGTTATACCAACAGAGGTTACACTCTGAGCCCTCTTTAAAAAAAAGGGAGAAGGAAGCCAATGAGTCTTCTCTGAGGTTTATGAATATTATAATTGAGGAAGAGAGAAGTCGGAGAAACATAAACATAGGAATCAGATTAATCAGGCTTTAAAATTTAGATCTTAGAATTTGAGGCAAGAGAGGTAGACTTACAGACAAAACTATCCAAACACCAAAGCTTTGTTAAGGAGAGAAAGCACAATTTTTTGTGAGAGACAGAGTATTCCAAGGTAGGTAAAGTCTATAACTTCTTGAAGAATAGAGAAGAAGAAGACATGGACATAGTGTCATCAGAAGCAGATTACTTAAAATACAATCCAGAAATGAGAAGTAAAATGTCCTTCTTTTATTAAGGCAACTCGTTACACTCGAGGGGCGCTTTTAAAAGGGTTTGCACCCTAACGGAGATTATGTCCCACATGGAAAAGCCCCCAATGGTTTAAAAGTTTGCTGGTAGCAGTCCCAAAAGTTGTTTCCCTTTTTTTCAGGGTTTTGATTATTTAAAATGAAGTAAATTCCCCCAAAAAGTAAAGGGTAGGGGTTTAAATCGAATTTCAGAATAGCGGAAGGAGAGGATGTGGCTCCTTCCATTCTTCAGTTTTCCATTCCTCTAGACTCAATCAAAATATCTCTACCCATCAAGAAACAGAATGGGAAAGGGATTTAAATCATTAAAAAAATTAAAATTTTCAAAAATATTTTTGAAATGATTAACAGGGATCAACAATTTGTCTAAAAATGCAAGTATTTTATAAACCCAAATTTTGGGGGATTTGTAAAATTTTACCCTTTAATAAGGAACAAAAACAGATTTTTTGGGTTGAAAATTAGGGGCCCAAAAAACGAGGATGATGTTGTATTGGGGAGTATCGATGTAGAGGCCCTATATTCATCAATCCCGCATTTGACAGGTATTGGAGCTGTAACACACTTTTTGGACACCAGGAGGGTACAATATTGTATGCATAATTCCTTTTTTTAATTCATCTCTTTAATTTGTTTTGGAGGGGAAAATTATTTTTTTGTTTGAAGGGAAAGGGATTGCCCAGCTCAGGGAAATGTATGGGGGCCTTTTTGCCCCCAACATTTTGCAAATGTTTTCCCTGTGCTACTGGGGGAACCCCCATAGGGGTTCTAAGAGGTTACGGTAAGTTTCTTGTTTAAAGTGCAATTAATAAAATATATCTTTAATTTATGACAGGGAGACCACTATGCTTTTGAAGAATTTGTAGGTTCTTTAAATATTAACTCGATTGGCCTATGCTTTATGTATGACGTTAATTAATGCAAATTTTTCCCTTTCTTTTATTTTCTGATTAAAAAAAAATAGAAATATACTTTTGGAAAACTAAAGGTTTTTAAAAAACACGTCCAAAACTGCCACAAATAGTCAAGACCCCTACTTAAGGGTAAACCTAACGGGCAATATCTCTGTCACAGAAAAAAACTTTTTAAAAAAATCCAGTTTTTTCTTAAAAGGTCCCTTTGGAAAAATTTTTATGGGGCGCATTCTAAGAAACTGGGGTATCTAACATGCATTCTTAAGGTGGCAATCACAAGCAATGAGTTGGAATAGGTGTACCCTAATTGAACCTAAAGCTGATAAATTGATAGGGGGATTGGTCTAAATCGGATAAATTGGGTGTCACTTATTTAGCGACATGCCGTTGCCTGTGGATAGGGTAAAACAAGAATAAAATGAGCTACCTTGGGGCCCGGGAGGGGGTTGGTGCATCATGAAAAGGGTTTGGATACCTCTGTCGCTAAGTATATGAAAGAGAAACAGAACTGTTGCAGTGAATTGATCCAATTTAAAGGAATCAACCTTATCAGACCTTTGGTTTGTTGTGGAAACTGGAACCAGAAAATCTTGCAAAGGAAATGTTTTTGGATTTATAGGCTTAATAGTGAAAAAACCATCGGGGTTTTAAATTAAAAAATTTAATACTTTGTTTTTTTTTAATCCGGGGGTTTTTGGGACAATTCTCATTTTGATTTTGGAAAAAATCAGCCTTTAAAAATAAACAAACTTATTTTTTGTTTTTAACCCAAAATTTGAGAACGGGGTTTTAATTAATTTTGGTTACATATTTTTTAAAGGGGGATAGTTCCCCTTCAGCACTGCGACTTTGGGTTGATGGTTATAAATTGGTTAACATCTGTACATGTATATTCACCTTTGGTCATACTTTATAAATGTGCTAAAAGGGGGCTAGATGGATTTAAATTTGGAGGTCCATTTATTATGGTAATTATATTGACACTAATTTGGTATCCTTTACATGATAAAAGGTTATTTTGCTGAGGGTATTTTTGGTTAAAAAAAATCATGTGTAATATGGTATGCATAATCATAAGAAATGTTTTGAAATTTAGTGGTATTGGTATGCATAAGTCCTTATTAAAGCCTGTAAGCAGCATAGCTGAGATCCGCATGCGCCGTAGATTACTGAAGTCTGACTAAACTCTTTTATTCTGTTTTTATGTAAGGGGTTTAATTTAATTTTGTGCAAAAAAAATGCGGGGGCATCGTTTTAAAAACGGGTTCATTTTATTTTCCTTTTTTTCGGAATATATCTTCACTGGGCATGCACCATTAGGTGTTTAGCTCCTGTGTAGTAAGTGAATCAAGGCCATTTTTTTCCATTTTCATGGCACAATGCTAAAAAACTGTGGACTTTCAGTGGGTAAAAAAATTTTCAAAAACACCCCTTTGATGATTTTCCTTGAGGGGTGTTGAATCAGAAATGGGGGACTTGTTCTGGAAAATTTTTTTGGGGGGTTGCTTTCCCAAATGCAAAATCCTACCACCAAAATCTGTTTTAAAAAGGCCAAACAGCGCTCCCTCCCTTGTATGCCCTGCCATGCGCCAAAGCAGCAGTTTTCACCCACACCTAGTATATTGCACAACTTGGAAGAAATTGCATAACAAATTTTGGGGTGCTTTTTTCCCAGGATTTTTTTGAATTAAACATTTTCAGCTAGAACGGAAAATTATTGGAAAAAAAAATTTTTTTTCCTTTTTCCTAGCCCAACGCTTTAAAAAAACTGGGGAAAACCCTGTTGGGGGCAAAAAATCCCAAAAAAGGGCCTGGATTATTAGGTTTTTTTTGGGGGGGTATTTATTTTTTTTCCCCCTAAGGGTGCCTGCCAACCTGTAAAAATATAATTATGAAAATGAGACTCCAAAAACCAGTAGGTGCGCCTCCTATTCTGAGGCTTTTGGTTGGGTCAAATAGCGCGCTATGGCCACATATTGGACTTTATTAAAATTGGGGGGAAAACGGGGAATTGGGTTTTTGGGTTGTTTTTCTTTAATTTTCATCTACTGGTTCCAGTAAATAAAGGGATTACAATTTTTAAAAACTGTAAAAAAAAAAGTGACATTTTGAAATGTCTCCCCCCTTTTTCTTTAAATTTTGGAAACAAACCAAACTTCTTAAATGGGGGTTTTTGGGAAAACCCCTTAAAGGGGTGCAGGGTTTATGGAGTAATTTATGGGGATATCTAACTTATTCTAACTTAAAAGCCCCTTACAGCCAGGTAAGATCTGGATTGGTCCCTAAATAAAAAAATCTGTGTTGCAAATTTTATTGATAATTTGAAAAAAATGTTACTAAGTTTGTGAGCCCCCAAATGTTGTAAAAAATAAAAACACATTAAAAAATTATGCCAATGTACAGTAGACATATGGTAGATGCTAGTTATAAACTATTTTGTATGATATTATATTAATCTATCTGACTTTCGCACATTTTTGAACTTTGAAAATGGTAAATGTTTCAAATTTTGATTTTTTCAAAAGTAAACAATGATTGTATGGACCAAAATTAAGTATTAACTTTAGTTCTAAAGCACAATGTGTCACATAAAAACAATTTCTGAATCACATGGATAGGTAAAAAGTACTAAATAGTTATTCCCAAATAAAGTGACACATCAGATGGCAAAAATGGGGCTTCATCTTAGAGGTCAAAACTAGCAGCAAAAGTGTTTTTTAACCTCTTTCCACTGCAGCCTATGGGCGACATGTATGAATTAGACTGCGTACTTTTTTTTAACTTGGCGCCGGCACTCCAGTTCTAAATAGATAGAGAAGAGTGTAGAATACACAGTATGAAGATTTTTGGGCATTAATAGAGCTTAATGTGCCAAACTTTGTATGGGCAAAGAGGTAATGGGGCCCAAAATTGCCGCATTAAGCTCTATGTAGTGCGCCAAAAATCTGTCGTATTCTACACTCTCAGAATCTCAGAATCTGAGCATTGAAATATTAAGAGGGCAACATATATGAATTCGAATGCATACATTTTTTTTACTTGGCGCTGACACCACAGTTCTAGATAGCTATAGAAGAGTGTATATTTTGACAATTTTTGGCGCATTACAAAAGAGCTTATTGCGCCAAACTTTGTATGGTCATAGACTGTAATGCGCCAAATTTGGCGCCCTACGCTCTATGTACGGCGCCGAACATCGTCATACGGTCGTATTCTACACTCTTCTATATTTTTTTAGAACTGGAGTGCCCCGGGGCCAAGTTAAAAAAAAGTACGCAGACGAATTCATACATGTCGCCCTATATTTTTTTGTTGACGCGTTACTTTTTTACCTTTCAAGAGCCATACCTTTTTCATTATTCATATATACATGTTTGAGCGCTTATTATTTGTGGGGCTAGATGTACTTTCTAATAGTTCTCTTGACTGTATCATATAATGTACTGGGTTGCAACGTAAAAAAAGGTGCCATTTTTCCAATGGTTTCTTTTTTATAGAGTTTACTGTTCAGTATAAATGACATGTTATACACTATGTATTCTGCAGATCAGTACGATTCTAGTGACACCAAGAGTTTGTGCTATGTTTTAGAACTTTGAAGAAAAATAAAACATTTTCTATTTATTAAATTTGTGCCGCAGCGTCATTTTCCACAACCAGTAACTTTTTGTTTGTTTTACCTATGGACCTTAGTGAGGGATAGTTTTTTGCAGGCGAAACTATATTTTTTATTTGGTACCATTATGGGATACATGCGATTTTTGGTTACTTTTTTTCCATTTTTTTTAGGGACATGAAATGACAAAAAACACAATTTTGGCATTGGAAATGTTTTTTCTTGTACAGTGTTTGCTGTAAGGGATAAATGATGTTATATTTTAATATATCAGACTTTTATGGACTGGGCAATACCAATTACATGTAACTTTTTATTTTTTTTTGTTTGTAAGATGGCAAAAAGGGGTGATTTCTAGTCTTCCTTGGTTACTTTACTTGTACTGTCATGGAGGCAGGTTCACCCAATTTTTATGTAAACCACCCCATATTTATGAAACAAGGCTGGATCATTGTAAATTTAGCACTTCTCCCCCGTTGTCTCCCCCAGGCACCCTCATAGATTGTAAGCTCTTGGGAGCATGGCCCTCACAGCCTGTGTCTCATCTGTAAGTAGCTTTCACTGTGTAACGTCTGTCTTTTGTCTTTAATTATACCCTCTACATTGTAAAGTGCTGCGGAATTGGTTTCCGCTATATAAATAAAGATTATTATTATTATTATTACAACTACGGTGTGTGATCATACAGATATAGATAATGCAGAAAGGTGAACAGAGATGGCTCTCCCAGTACAGGATGTATTAGGAGTTTTAACATGGCAGCTTTGGGTGTCTTTTTGTCAGCTGTGCAAGTCTTCATCAGGCTTCCAGATGCCATGGTGCTGATCGGGTAAAGGAATGGTATACAATACCATCCCTCATTTATTTAGACACTGCGGGCTGGATTGCTGTGGTGTTTAACGGTTTAAACAGATGCGGCCGGAGCCATCTCCCCTCCCGGGTGATAGCGGTGTGTGTCAGCTGTAATTAACTATCTGACACTCTTTATATTACCTCATAGGGAGGTTACTCAAAAGGGGAACCTACTTGATTCCTAACCTACCCATAAATCTAACCCCAATACCAGAAACCACAAGCACTATCCTACTGTTAGCAGTATCCCTATCAATGTCCCTTTCTATGCCGGCTCTATCCAAACAGCTCAAAACCACCTAAGAGAATACATGAATAGAACACATAGCAAAACTGGCATAAGGCAAAACAGAAGCAACAGACTGCAAAAAACTGGGCTCTTATAACTGGGATCAGATAAATAACCAAAACAGGACTGAATGCCACAAGCTCACAAAACACAATAACTCAGCTACCAGTATAGACAGCAATCAACCACAGTGAAACTTTGCTTTATAGAGGGTTAGCAGTCAACAACTTCCACATAATCAAGCTTACATGTGTACATGCTCAGCTGATAGTCCAAAGAGTTGCTTGAGGTAATTGCATAGAAACTGCCTCATCTGATCTAGTAAGCAGGAGAAGATGAAATGGAAAAATAATTTCTGCCACTTGTAACACATCCATAGTTGCTAAGTATATAACAAGATGGTTTAGTGCAGTTATTTTGGAATTTTTTGTTATATTTTGATAACTTTTGGAAACTGAGTAAGGTCTTTCCTTGCTAATCACTGTGGTCATATTCATAGGTGATAACACATGTGCATCCATGACATGGAGTAGTTGGAGCCAGAGCAGTTTATTTTAAACTTCTGTAAATAAACAATGCTGGTTCCCATTGAATAACTACAAGTAAATATCTGGAGAAAGATGACAAATGGATACAAAAAATATATTAGAAAACTAAAAGATTTCATGTTACAACTGTTAGGCATCGTGCATAACTCCTTCCTGACACAATGATCTTTGGTAATTGTATATTTGTTTTTACAAAAGCTATAGCTGTTTTATTTTCCATCAACATAACCATATGAGGTTTGGTTTTTGCAAGATAAATTTTTTTTTTTATAAACCAATTTTACGCAACATATAATGTATTATGAAAATTTAAAAACATTTTTGTGGTGTGGAATGGAAGAACACTTCATTGCAGAGTTCATTGTTCAATGTAATTGACATGTTAACAAAAACTATATAAATATGGTTGAAATTGGACTGACCCATAAAGTAAGTTACATTTTACCAGTTTAAAAAAAAATATATATTATTTTTAAATTGATCTTACAATATTTTGAAACTATATAAATACACTACTCACAAAAAGTTATAGATATTTGGCTTTTGGTTGAAATTTCAGGATGAACATTACATTTCTGCAATTTTCTTTTAAATTAACTAAATGAGATCATCTTTTAATTTTAGAATGTCCAACTTTTCAATGTTTCAGTACTTTTTGCACAACTTGCTAATCTCTAACAAGGAGCTTAATGCTAAAATTCACAAAAAAGTGAATCGCCAAATAAATTTAGAGGATCAATTTAAATTGGGATTTAAACAGCCTCCGCATCACACTGTTCACATTTTGACATCATGAAACCGAGATACCACTTAAAATTGTGAGGCTTCAAGTAGGATGCTCTCAAATGGAAGTGGCAACTGAGCTTAGAGTATCACAGAATGTCATCAGCAGATAATATCAGGGATACACAGAGATGGGAAGAGTCACAGAAAAGCAAAGAAGTAGACATCCTTTGGCTCCCTTCATTGGTAACCCTGCCCAGAGAAAGCGGATGGTCAATGCCACACATTTCCAGACACATTTTTTATTTATATCATTTGATTTTATTGACAAAGTCTAAAAATGTTAAAAAAACATATACATTTTCTAAGTACATAAATGGATGTAAACGTATAAAAACTTATTCAAATTTGCCAAACATTTTTTTATATATATATTTTAAATTACAGTTACGTATACTAGCATTACATTAAAAAAAGCACTGTTTGAACGTTCCCCTTAGTGCCAACTATATGACATGCAAATATAGGGAGGCATGCATGAACATGGCGTGCTTTGAGATAATCAAATTATCATAGCCCTGTTCTATAGACGCATGAATTGTCATATGTCAAAACTTGCCGCATTGTACGCCAGACACAACAATTTGAATATGCCAAAGATGCGGGAGCGTGTTTTACCAGAATGGTATGATGCGCCAGAAATGTGCTAAAGTTTGGCGTTAAACTGTGTTACAAATCCATATGGGGATATTCACACAACGTATTTGCGGAGCATACTTCGGCACATCATTTCGCTGCAATACGCCAGAAGTACGCCGTGAAAATACAGTAAAATCGTAGTGCTCATTGAGTGACATGTCACTTCTTTCTGGCGCTTACATACCAGGGAAAGGGAGGGTGGATGGGGGCCGGGCTGGAGCGCTTTAGAAGTACACACTTGCCAGCATGTATTTCTAAAATAGCAGGTGTATAGCGGTGTGCACAGTACGCACATACAGTACACTATGTGAACATACCCTATCAGTTTCAAAGTGGCATAGCGTTTTGGCGGCTTGTTAAAATTTATCCCAACATATACTGCAGTGGGCTGTGTTGGGCCCATAAACTTCTATAGAGCAAATGTAGCTCTAATTGGACTACATTTGCCCTATTTAGTTAATGTATATGGTTTGTACATAGGACACAAACAAATGGTAGACCTTGCTTTTGTGACTAATGCAAAAACAGTTTAAGTTTACTGAATAGGGCAACTGTAGTCCAATAACAGCTATATCTGCTCTGTAGAAGTCCATGGTCCCATCTGCAGGACTGGCCTAGAGGGGGACAGGGGAAACCCCAATGGGCCCTTAAGCATGACAGACCTGAAGTTTCTTTTAAACTGCATATTTATCCTTGAAAGAGGCAGAGAGAATGAAAAAAAAGCTAAAGGCAGATCATAAGAGGCAGATACAGTAGATCTAGGGTTTGCCCCAGAATCAATTCCACTGGTGGACCCCCAGAATCAACCCCATTGGTGGGTCCCAGAATCAATTCCACTGGTGGGTCCCAGAATCAACTCCAATGGTGAGCCCCCAGAATTAACTTCACTGATGGGCCCCCAGAATGAAAGTACACTGGTGGACACCAAGAATCAACCCCATTGATAGGCCCCCAGAATGAAAGCCCACTGGTGGATCCTAGCACCCCAGTCAGACACTATATTGGAGTATCTGTCAGGATAAATTTTTTTTGCAAAAGGAGTCAATGTCAGCAAATGCCTAAAAGTAGTCTGTATTTATATAGGTAAAAAAGTGTAATGCCTTAGTGCGCCCTTAAAAATGCTACGGGAAAAACTAAAAGACCAGAGGAAAGGGATGTTTTTGGTCCCTTTTCATGTCCTTGTGTAAAGTCAACTGACCTCTTTGGCTATAAATTTACGGGAAAGCCTATCCCCCACTGAAAAAATATTGGTGAACTGGTAGCTACTTTGGGCTTGGTTGCTGAAGGAGTGTTGGTGGACTAATAGGCCCATTCTATAAAAGTGTGTGACACAGAACCTCCAGAACACTAGACAGTGGGTCTCCTGGTGCAATATTTGGATCCATGGAGTGAGCTATCATTTTAATGTCACTAAGCAAGGCCTGAAGTGTGATGAGCTGACCGAAGCCAATTTTGTCTGCTTTAATAAAATAATGCAGCAAAGGACGTGAGTAGCTTGCATGACGGGGCAGGGTCCCAAAGGGAATCCGACAGATTACAATATCCAGTATGCTTTGCATGTTCAAGTCCCCAAAACAAAATTTACATTATAAAAAAGTAATAATAGTTAAAAACACACCTTTTCTATATTTTACAAAAGAAAAAAGAAAAACAATAAAAAAACAACATTATTTGTACTGCCACTTCCATAAAAATCGGTTTAAATAACCCCTTCCCTGCGGAGGGTCATAATAAAATGGCCAAATTTTTTTTTTGTATTGCCTTTTAAAAGCCATAACTTTTTTACTTTTCCCCACAAACATATGGGGGCTTTTTTTTTGGGGACAAGTTTACTTTTTATGGTTTTATTTATATTACATAGAGTATACGGGGGAAAAGGAAAAAAAAATTCTAAGTGGGCAAAATGTAAAAAAAAACACTTGCCCATTTTTTGCGGTTTTGTTTTTTAAAAGGAGTTTATTCTTCGCTAAAGATTATTGTTTTTAGTATTCTACGGGTTTTTTTTTTTTTTTTACGCATCGGCAATACCAAAATGTGGGGTTTTCCGTTTGTTTTTTGGTACCGTAAAAAAAATTCCAAACATTTCTTTCTTGAAATTTGCGCTGGGGGCGCCTTTTTTCTGGAAAAATAATTTTTGTACTAACCCTAGGGACTCAGTGAGGCGGATTTTTTTGCGGGAAATGGTATTTTTTGAATGTAGCATTTTTTAAAGGGAGGACTTTTTTGATTATTTTTTCCCCAATTTTTATGTGACGTGTGAAAAAAAAAATTAAATTTTTGCCTTGGAATTTTTTTTCTTCTACGGTGTTCAGTTTAGGGGAAAATTTTTTATATTTTTATAGACGGACTTTTTGGGAGCGGCGATAAAAAATGTGTAATTTTTTTAATTATTTTTTTTTTTTTTATTTGTAAAAGGGGGAAAAGGGGGTGATTTAAATTTTTAAATACTTTTTTTTTGTATTTTAAAAAACTTTTTTTATTTATTTTTTACTTTAAACATTTAGCCCCCCCATGTGCTTGACCATAGGGGGCGCGATCTTAACAAAACCCTAATGCTTTGCATGGCAATGCATTGGGTGTAAAAAGATGGCGGTTTCCCCACTCCTGCGCGGACAGACTGGGGCAAGCAAACTTTGGCAGCGATAGACCTTCACAAGGCTCTGCCCTGCCATGTTAGCCCGCCGGGGCTCAGCGATCTTATCGCTGATGTCCCGATTGGGCTGAAAAACAGTGCGCTGCACCGCTTTTCAGTCATTCAGATGCCGCGGCCATCTTTGCCGCGGCGCCTGATGGGTTAAACAGCGCAAGGGGGGGCGACACCGCCCCCGCGCTAAAACCCGCCGGGTGTTAGCTGAAATTTAGCCGCTAACCCCCGGGCGGTTGAAGCGGGATCGCGCCACATCCCATTTCAAAGCCGCTTCCGGCGCTATGACGACTCAAGTCATGGGTTCGGAAGGGGGTTAAAAAGAACAAAATTTTAACATACTATGAAAAAAAGTTAATTTAATATATATGTATATGCAAAAAATTCACACGGATCATTGATAAAAAATTGATTCAATTTTATTTAAATCCTTTAAAAATATGGGTTTTTATATTCCTTGAGGCATACTGCAGGTAATGATCCCAAAGAGTGTTCCTGCTCGTCTACAAATTTTTTCTCCAGTGTTTTTGTATCTTTTTTTTTCTGAATTTAGGGGCCCCATGCATGAAAAGTCTAGGGTTTAGGCCTGTTCCACGGGTTATTCTGGAGGATTTAGCCCTATTGCGCGCCGTATTTGCGCTCCCAAAACGGGTGAAAACCGTCCCCGCATTAAAAGGGAATCCACATTTTTCCCTAGAAATTGGATTCCTCTCCCCCCCCTTGCTCGGCAAAATACGCCGAGCGGGGGGAAAAATGACATGCACATTATCCGGGGGGATAAAAGCGATGGGTTAAAAGGGGGTCTATGGGGGCCCGGGGAGCTGCCGGCCCCCCCCTGCCCCGCCCCCACGCAGCCGCGAATTGCGGACGAAATCTGTCCCCGCAATTACGCCGGCAATAAGCCGTGTGGACATCGCCTAAGACTTTCTTTGTTGCCCATAACAACCAATCAGAGCTCCCCTTTCATTTCATATAGTGCTCTGGAAAATTAAAGGGAGCTCTGATTGGCTGCCATGGGCAACAAAAAAAAAGTCTTAGACTTTGACAAAATTTTTTCATGTCGCCCCTAACTTGGGTTAGTGATATATGCGTTTCAGAGTGTCTCACATATCTTTTTTACATTGGCCTCACACTGTTACTAATATGTTGGGTTGTTGGCTTATTACTATGGGTCTTGTGCTATGCACTAAGAATATTTACAGAAATAGATCTGTGGTCACTTTGTACATCACCCTTGTTGCATCTCAAGATAAAAACCCAGATAAATATTTGGTGGACTTCTGTATGAACGCGATATGCATATGCTGAGGCCTACAGATTTTAGTCAAGCTAAACTCTGTGTTCTGCAAGTAAACACTTTCAATCCAGCGCCAAACCTCTGAAGATACCATTGTTATGGGAATTCACCTAATATTTACCTTATCTAACTTTACACCAATTCTTTACACCAATTGTTAGTTGGCTTAGTTTCAACAATAATTGCATCAAAATTGTGGTGCAATTGTTGGCACAAATCACATCTCCACTAGCTGAAACATTTCATAGATATAAATACTGGAGATTTAATCTTCAGTAAACAAATCTACAAGTGCTCTGAGGAGGAAAACAATGACTAATCTTGTTCGAAATAATGATTCTGCCAACCATCGTGAAATCACTCTCTGCTCTCTGTCTAATCAGGAAGCAAGATATGGACATAACCTGTGTGCGCTCATAAGAGATAAATCTCTCTTATCTCATGACCAAGGTAAAAACAAAAGACTAATATTAGAGATGGGCGAATTTCCCGAAATTCGGTTAGTTCACTTCGCCGGATTTCACGGCAAAAAAAAAAACTTCGTTTCCCATTACTTTTGGGGAAATCACTTAAAAAACAGCATTTTTCCCGGCTGCACAGGCCCCGCAGGTGCTGTAGCGTTGTGCCATGCATAAAAAATCAGAGGGGGCTTTGGTTTTTGGGTTTTAACAATTTGTGTTTTTTTGTATGACACCACATGATGCCGCCGCTCTTAAATCGCTTTACTATAAAATTTCCTGGGCATTAAAAGGGCAAAAGACCAAAAAAATGAAGGGGGTACCTGATAAAGTCATGCCAGCGACAGGGAAAAAAACAAGCTAGAGGTCAGGGGGTGACATCAGTGACAGATGTGGTTTTGAGGGGCGCAAGCAAGAGGCGACAGTGGACAATGATATTCTGGGGGTGCAAAAAACAGGAGTACCCCACAGAGTGGCACAATGCACATGTGTAGTCACGGGCAGCAGCAGCAGAGCTCGACGTGGCACAATGAACAGTGTGTAGGCACGGCAGCAGCCACACAGCGAAAAGGGTCAGCCATGGCACAATGACACATGTGTAGGTCACGATCCCACGAGCAGCATGAGGTCAGACAGTGCAAAGACGTGTGTAGGCACGGCAGCAGCCACGCGCACATGAGGTCAGACAGTGGACAATGACAAGTGTGTAGGTCACGGCACAGCCACGCAGCAGCATGAGGTCAGACAGTGGACAATGAACAACAGTGTGATGTCACAGCAGCAGCCACAAGCAGCGCATGAGGTCAGACAGTGCACAATGAATTCTGGAGGTGCAAAAACAGGAATAGGCCAAACAGAGTGGCACAATGACAGAGTGTGTGGGTCACGGCAGCAGCCCACAGCAGCACATGAGGTCAGACAGTGGCACAATGACACAGATTTTGTAGGTCACGGCAGCAGCAGCATGAGTCAGACAGTGGCAAATGAACAGTGTTAGGTCACGGCAGCAGCCCACAGCGCGATGAGGTCAGAATGGCAAAATGACACAGTGTGTAGGTAAAACGGCAAGCCCACAGCCAGCAAGAGGTCAGAAGTGGCACAATGACAGAGTGTGTAGGGTCACGGCATCACCACAGCAGCAGCATGAGGTTTCAGACAGTGGCACAATGACGGGGTGTGTAAGGTAACGGCAGCAGCCACGCAGCTGCAGAGGTCGGGACAGTGGCACAATGACAAAGTGTGTAGGTCACGGCAGCAGCCACAGCACAGCATGGTCAGACAGTGGCACAATGACACAGTGTGTAGGTCACAGCAGCAGCCACAGCACACCAATGAGGTCAGACGTGGCACAATGACATTCTGGAGGTGGCAAAAACAGGAAATAGGCCACAGAGTGGCACAAGAAGAGTGGGGTAGGTCACGGCACAGCCAACCAGCGCATGAGGTCCACAGTTGGGCACAATGACACAGTGTGTAGGTCACGGCAGCAGCAGCATGAGGTCAGACAGTGGCACAATGACACAGTGTTTAGGTCACGGCAGCAGCCACAGAAAGCAGCATGAGGTCAGACAGTGGCACAATGACACATTTGTGTAGGTCACGGCAGCAGCCACAGCACAGCATGAGGTCAGACAGTAGCAAAATGACAGAGTGTGTAGGTCACGGCATCAGCCACAGCAGCAGCATGAGGTCAGACAGGGGCACAATGACAGAGTGTGTAGGTCACGGCAGCAGCCACAGCAGCAGCATGAGGTCAGACAGTGGCACAATGTAAGTGTGTAGGTCACGGCAGCAGCCACAGCACAGCATGAGGTCAAACAGTGGCACCAATGAAAACAGGGTGTATGTCACAGCAGCAGCCACAGCAGCAGCATGAGGTCAGACAGTGGCACAATGACATTCTGGAGGTGGCAAAAACAGGAATAGGCCACAGAGGGGCACAATGACAGAGTGTGTAGGTCACGGCAGCAGCCACAGCAGCAGCATGAGGTCAGACAGTGGCACAATGACACAGTGTGCAGGTCACGGCAGCAGCAGCATGAGGTCAGACAGTGGCACAATGACATTCTGGAGGTGGAAAAACAGTAGTAGGCCACTGAGTGGCACAATGACAGAGAGCGGAGGTGACGGCGGCAGCACATGAGGTCAGACAGTGGCCAACAACGGCATTCGGGTGGTGGCAAAAACTGAGTAGGCCACAGAGTGGCACAATGACAGAGAGTGGGGGGTGACGCGGCAGCAGCATGAGAATCAGCAGTGCACAATGACATTCTGGAGGTGGCTAAAACAGGAGTAGGCCACAGAGTGGACAATGACACGGGTGTGGAGGTCAGGGCAGCAGCCACAGCAACAGCATGAGGTCAGACAGTGGCACAATGACATTCAGGAGGTGGCAAAAACAGGAATAGACCACAGAGTGGCACAATGACACAGTGTGTAGGTTACGGCAGCAGCCACAGCAGCAGCATGAGGTTCCATGACAGTGGCACAATGACAAGTGGGGTAGGTCACGGCAGCAGCCACAGCAGCAGCATGAGATCAGACAGGGCACAATGAACAGAGTGTGTAGGTCACGGCAGCAGCCACCAGCAGACATGAGGTCAACAGTGGCACAATGACATTCTGGAGGGTGGCAAAACAGGATTAGCCCACAGAGTGGGACAATGACCACAGTGTGTAGGTCAGGGCAGCAGCCACAGCAGCACCCATGAGGTCAGAAGGCACAATAACACAGTGGTAGGTCAACGGCAGCTGCCACAGCAGCATGAGGTAGGCAAGGCACAATGACAGAGTGTGTAGGCCCACGGCATTAGCCACAGCAGCAGCATGAGGTCAGAAAGTGGCACAATGACAGTGTGTAGGTCACGGCAGCAGCCAACAGCGATGAGGTCAACAGTGGCACAATAAACAGTGTGGTGGGTTCACGGCAGCAGCCACAGCAGCAGCATGAGGTCAGACAGTGGCACAATGACAAAGTGTGTAGGTCATGGCAGCAGCCACAGCAGCAGCATGAGGTAAGACAGTGGCACAATGACAGAGTGTGTAAGTCACAGCAGCAGCAGCCACAGCAGCAGCATGAGGTCAGACAGTGGCACAATGACATTCTGGAGGGGGCAAGAACAGAATAGGCCACAGAGGGGGCACAATGACAGGGGTGGTAGGTCACGGCAGCACCCACAGCAGCAGAATGAGGTCAGACAGTGGCACAATGACACAGTGTGCAGGTCACGGCAGCAGCAGCATAGGTCAACAGTGGCACAATGACATTCTGGAGGTGACAAAACAGGAGTAGGCCCGGGAGGGGGACAATGACACAGTGGTGGTCACGGCAGCAGCCACAGCAGCAGCATGAGGTCAGCAGTGGCACAATGACAAGTGTGAGGTCACGGCATCAGCCACAGAGCAGCATGAGGTAACGTGGCACAATGCTGTGTAGGTCAGGGCAGCACCACAGCGCAGCAAAACGACAGTGGCAAAATACACAGTGTGTAGGTCACGGCAGCAGCCACACACGAGGGTCAACGTGGCACAATACATTATGGGGGGTGGCAAAAACGGAATAGGCCACAGAGTGGCACAATACAGAGTGTGTAGGTCACGGACAGCCACAGCGCAGCATAGTCAAAAGTTCACAATCACACTCTGGGGGGTTAAAAAAAGGGAATAGGCCACAGAGGGGCACAAGACAAGAGTGGAGGTGAGGGCGGCGGAGCAACAGCATAGGCAGAGAGTGGCATAATGACACAGTGTGGAGTCACGCACCAGAACGCAGCAGCACAGAGGTCATAATGGCACAATGACAGAGTTGGGGTGGGGGGAAAACCCAGTCCCTGGAAAGAGGGTTGGTGGCAGATGGAAAAACTGTCAGCAGATGTGGCATCAGGGGGGTGGGGGAAATCAGAATAGTGGTGAGGCGGGTATTTTTGAACCCAGACTCTTTTCCCCACGTTTGGGTGAGGGTCGGGGCGATGTGTCTGACCCAAGGCATTGGGTGTGGAAATCCTGGGGCCCATCCACGCCTGATTCTTCTTGACAAAGGTCAGTCGTTCCACATTTCCCCGTGGACAAGCGGGTTTCCTTGGGGGAACGATGGCCCCCGCCGCACTGAACACCCACTCTGATACCACACTACTGGTCCGGCAGGACAGCTTCTCCACTGCAAACTCGGCAAGTTGCGGCCACACATCCAGTTTGGCTGCCCAGTAGTCCAGCAGATTTTCTACCTGGGGTGGCAGAGTGCTTTCTAAGTAGGCCACCACCTATTGGTTCAGGGTCTGCTCCAGGTCCTGCTGCTGCTGCTGGCGACTGCCCTCCTCACTAGGCGGGTGAAGGAAGCTGCTCATCAGTGACTCCAGACTTAGGTTGCTGCTGTTGGAGCTGGTACTGCTCCGACCCCCCCACCTTCCCCGGCAGCCGCGGCAGTAGTACGTGAGCGCTGAAGAAACCCCGATCAGACCTGTCAGAGGAGGGACGATGCCACACATAGGCAGCGGCCAACTGACTACGTAGGATTTCCCTATAGTATTTGAGTTTGTCCTCCCTCTCAATAGCTGGGAAAAAGGCTCCCATTTTGGACCGGTAGCGAGGGTCCAATAGGGTGGAGAGCTAGAAGTCATTCCTCTGCCGGATGCTGACTATTCGGCTGTCACTAGCCAGGCAAATCAGCATGCTGCGGGCCATTTGCACAAGTGACTCCGAGGGGCTCCCTGCCTCCATTTCCACTGTATACTGCCACAGTGCTTGGGGGTCATCTGCCTCGCTTCCTCAAACTCCATCTCCTCCTCCGGCTGCTCCTGCTCCTCCTCTCTTGTCACCTGGTAGAAAATCCACTTTATTTCACCAGACAATGCTTCTGCTCCAATGTCCTCCTCCTCCATTTCATCCCCACCGGACTCATGTGGCCGCGGAGATGTAGTCACCACGTCTCCCGTTTCCCCTGCCCAGACAGTTTTTTTAGCATCTGTTCCAGGACATGAAGCAGTGGAATGACGTTATTCATCCCGTAGTCCTGGCGACAGTCAAATAAAGTGGCCACCACGAAAGGCCGCAACAAACGGCAGGTGTCACGCAAGATATGCCACAGGCGGTCATAAAAGTTAAAAAGGGGAGTAATACAGTCCGCCAGGATCATTAAAAAATCGTAATGGCCTTTCTCTGTTCATACAGTCGGTCCAACAAAGTGCAGGCTGGAATTCCAACGGGTGGAAACATCGCATATCAGAGTGTGTTGGGGGAGGGGCCCTTTGCCGCTGAACTTGAGGAGGGTGTTCCTGTCTTTGTAGGAATGATGAAGTGCATGCACAGTTTCCTGGCCATTTTCAGAATATTCTGAAGATCGGTGGAAGACTTCAGGAACCTTTTCACTACCAGATTGAACACGGGCGCCATGCAGGGCGCATGGACCATCCCTCCCCGGTGCAGCGCGGACACCATGTTCCTCCCATTGTCCGTCACCATGGTTCCGATTTGCAGTTGGCGCGGGAAAAGCCAGACATCGATTTCTTGCTGCATGACGCGGAGCATTCCTCCCCTGTGTGACTTCGTTCGCCGAGGCAAGCCAGGTGTTGAAAATGCGTGACACCGCTTGTGCCCTACACATGTGGATGAGGGAGCAGTACTTGTGGAGGCTGAGATGGTGGTGGTGGTGGAGGAGGAGGAGGCGGACATTGGCGCAGGAGCCGCAGTTTGACAATGTGGAGGAGAAAGCGGCGTCTCCTGTCCAAGTTGTTGGTGTGCCTGGGCTGGAAGCACATTCACCCCATGGGCCGCAAAGGACATGTACTGGCCCTGACCGTAGTTACAGCTCCAGACGTCCGCGCTGCCGTGCACCTTGGAACAAACCAATAAGCTCAAGGACTGGCCCACCTTCTGTTCTACATATTTATGAAGTGCTGGTACTGCCTTTTTGGAAAATAAATTACGGCTTGGAACTCTCCCTCCGGCTCGGCACAAGCCATTAGTTCTCTGAACGGTGCAGATGTCCACCATTTGGAAAGGGAGGGACTGCAGCACCAACAACTTGGACAGGAGTGCGGTCAGCTTCTGCACCTTAGGATGGTTGGACGCATACTGTTGTCTCTTTGCAATTGCCTCGCTAAACGACCGCTGGCGCCATGAGTAGCGAGGAGCGGGAGCATCTGGACCGGGAGATGTTCAAAGAGAAACAGCTCCCTTCTGCAGAAGGTGGTGGAGCCTTGACTGGCTGCAATGGCATGCGTGCCACTGGGCGCTGCTGCTGCTGTTGCTGCGGCGGCAGGATGGACCACCACATCTGAGCCACGTTTCTCCCAGGCCACCGGATGGTGACGCTGCATGTGTTGACGCAGGGCCGTGGTGCCAACGTTAACTCCCTGGCCATGCTTCACTTTCTGCTTACAGATTCTACATATACCCATATTCGGCTCCTCCGGTGTCTTAGCAAAGAACTGCCACACCGCCGAGTATCGGATTTTACCGAGTGACTACTGCCGCCGCTGCCTCGCTGAGCCCCTGTGCCGCTACTTTCTTGGACCTGCGAAGGGGTTTTTTACCCCGGGGCCCTGCTTGGCTCCCGACCTCACACTGCTGCTATCCTGCTGACTCACGGCCACACGACCCACTTGCTGGCTGTGCCGCTGCCTGACGCGCAAGCTGACGCCCTCTTCTCCTGACGATGATGAAGCCCTTGCCTCACCCAGCTCCCAAGTGCGGTCGGCTACATCATCATCTATTTGTGTTTCATCGTCACTGCTGTCCTCATCACCGGTCTTGGTATGCAGAGGCTGACCCCTCACAACATGACCTCCCATGCCACTCTCCACATCTATACTTTGCCGCCTACTGCAAGAAGCAGGGAATATCGGCCCCATTTCTTCGCTGACAAGTAGCTGCTGACTGCCCTCCTCAAATTGTTCATCCTCGCTATATAGTGGCGCTGAGCCCAGACCACATAGTAGATCTCTGGCTGAGGGAACCGGATGGGACAGAGGCGGGTTGAGGACAGGTGAGGGCCGCTGACCCGCTCCCGGTCATGCCAACTAAGGGTGGTGTCTGACGTTCACACCGACTCTTGGCTGGGGTTGTCAGATGTCATCTGGGAGGAAGTGGATGACCTAGTCAACCAATCAAGAATCATTGGGTTGCTGAACAACACACGGCCGCTAGATGACAGCGGCAGTTCTGGCCTCACCGAGTGACCCCTTGCTGTGCTGCGACCTGGGCCTGCTCCAGGAATATTTGTGCCTCTGCCACTTGCAGGCGAAGAGCCTGCAACCTCTCTGTCTGACATACTGTTTGTTCTAAAATGTACAGACACTGTTTGATGAAGATATCTGTATATGATCAATACACACTCTGTATTTGACTCCAAATGAACCCACTATGAAGCTTGGGTAGCCCTTGGATATAAATTGCGCTCCACAAATGGGCAGGAAAAATTGACTTGTATGTGTCGTTTAAAAACTCTGTGTATTTTACTGAATGTAAAAGCACAAACAGGCTTAATTAACCTTCGGATATGAATTATGCTACAGAATTTCTTCTGTGGCGGTGAAAGCAAAGTTTTTTTTATGAGTACAACTGCAGAAAAATGCTTAAATTAACCCCTGGTGTAAATTGCCAAAGAATTGAGCAGCCACAAAATCTAGCTTTTGAGGTTTACAAATTTCGTGTTTTTACGCTACACAACAAGAGAAAAAATTGTAAAATTTAACCCCTTTCTTTGAATTATGGTACAGAAAATTGTTTTTTTTTTTTCTGGCGGTGAAAAAAACGTATTATTTTTGGGCAACAGCAGAAAATCCTTAATTAACCCTGGATGTAAATTGCGCAAAAGAATTGAGCAACCACAAACTACAGCTTTGTAGCGTGTTCAATTGCGTGTTTTCTACGCTACACAACAAGAGAAAAAAATTGTAATTAACCTTTGCTTGTGAAATTTTGCTACAGGAAAGTTGTAATTTTTGGCGGTGCAAAAGACGGTTTACCTTTGACACCACAGCAGAAAACACAACGCTTAATTAACCCCTGGATGTAAATTGCGCAAAGTAATTGAGCAGCCACAAACTACTAGCTTTGTAGCATGTTACAATTGCGTGTTTTCTACGCTACACAACAAGAGAAAAAATTGTAATTAACCTTTGCTTGTGAATTATGCTACAGGAAAATTTCTAATTTTTGTCGGTGAAAAAGACGGTTTTTTTAGTCACCACAGCAGAAAAACAACGCTTAATTAACCCTGGATGTAAATTTCACAAAAGAATTGAGCAGCCACAAACTACTAGCTTTGTAGCGTGTTACAATTGCGTGTTTTCTACGCTACACAACAAGGAAAAATTGTAATTAACCTTGCTTGTGAATTAGGGGTACAGGAAAATTGTAATTTTGGCGGTGAAAAAGACGGTTTCTTGGAGTCACCACAGCAGAAAAACAACGCTTAATTAACCCCTGGATGTAAATTGCGCAAAAGAATTGAGCAGCCAAAAATGAAGTGGTATTTGTATTGTAAAAATGCTGTTTCTTTAAATGAATACAACAGGAACTGGCTTAGATCCCCCTTGGATATTCAATGTGCTGTGAGCAGATAGCATTAAAATGTATATGCAGCAGCAGTGGAGGCACACTGGACTTCAGATCCAATACCCCAAAAAAATCAGAAATAGAACATTAAGAGAAGCAGTCTCTGAGACAAGCTGAGACACCCCACAAAAATCGCTGTATAAAAATCAGTTCTTCAGTAACAATCAGCCGCGGCAGCACCTTCCCTGATCAGTACAGTAAGAGCGGTATGAGCTCCCAGCGTCGCGCCCGGACTTATATAGTGCGGTGACATCACAGAATCCCGCCGGTCTCCTATTGGCTTCATCTCTGCACATGTCATGCAGGCTATGCCCTTCTTCCTCCCAGAGTGCTTTGCCCCATGTAACGCCATGTGCTCGCAGCCATTTTATCAATCAAAAGCACACTTCGTTCACCCGAAGTACCCCAAACTTCGACTTCATTCAGAACCGAAGTTTTCCTGAAATTCTAAACGAATTCCACTTTGTTAGAATCAATTCGCCCATCTCTAACTAATATATTTGGAAAAAGTCTTGAATTACCTGTCACTACATGTTGAAAGCCAATCTCTGTAGTGAGAAAACCCCTTGAAAATGATTAAATGGTTATGAGTTCATAATTCATTTTGTATTTAATAAATATTAATGCCATCATAAAACATAATAAAATGACATTTAATAACGATGAAAGAAATGCAACTAATGTTATAGCAAACATGGAGATGGGAAACTGATATTATACCCAATGTTTTCCTAATAATCTAGCTCCAAGCCAATAGCGGTAAATTCATTTTATAAAGCCAGGTGTTACAAATTCAATAAAGAAAGTGTAGAGACAGCTTATGGTTGTATATGTGGTTAGGATCTTTGCTGCATACTACCATTATTCACATTGGTACTATATACATAATTAATACAAATATTAAAAGCTTGATAAGCACAATGGCAAGCACTGTTCTTTTCCAATAATAAAAAGTTCTCTAGAGCAAATATTGCAGAATTTCCCATCTCTTGATGAAGTGTGACTAAGTAAAAACATGTCTTGGTATTTTCCTGCGGAAGGAGAAAGGTTTCTCCATGAATTTTAATGAGTAAATTGGGTGATGAGTATACAGAGCAACCCAGCTCATTTAATCTAAGTATTACTTCACCACTTTAAAAATTCTGCATTGGCTCACATTAATCAAAAAGCCGTCCACCTGGAGGGTAAATTCATGAAGGTAGGTACTTCTTGAGGGACAAGGCTCAAAGCAAAAAAAAAAAAAAGATTCCTTTTGATCTTCTGAGGGGAATAGAAACTTCTTTTATTTCAGCGAACACGTAATATAAAGAATATGTTTGCCAGGCTTGGCACAGAGTTCTGTAGAGTTCTAGTTTTTATTTCCTCTATTGAAGCGATCCAGATGCTGATGCAAACACATCTGGAGGAGAGAGGGAGCTTGTGAGAACCAGAGGAGCTTCTCTGACTGCCAACGCTTTGTTTTCCATTGTAAGCTATAAAATGGAAATAGGGCAGGTTGCTCTGATTGTGTGAATGACAATATGCGAAAATCAGATTTATGTAGTTAAAGTCTGGAAGTAAAATGTTGCCTAGAAATTTACGAAAACCTGGATTGATTAGCTAGATATTTTAATAAATGCATCGTTTATAAGGTTGTGTATAGGTGCAGGTGCTATGAACGGAAGGCAACTTCCTGCCATTTCATCTTTTCTTTCCTATTAGATTACTAGTGGTGTCTAGTGTTAGGGCCATCATTAGGGGAAGATCTAGAAAAGATTAAGAGATAATTAGTTAGGGATAGCTCTTGCTCTTCATCCAGACTGTTTCCATTTGTTGTGTCACCGTTGTCTCCCTTCATCACTTGCCTTGTTGTCCCGCAACCTCATTAATCTAATGGTAGGTCCCTCTTTAGTTTTGTGTTTCATGCTTCCTATTACTTTTCCCTGTGACTGGTTGACTGCCATTCAGCTGTGGGATTTTCTGAGTAATGGGAGCCATTGTTTGGATCCAGGAAAGGTGACTGCTAAAGGTGAAGTCAAGTTCTGTCATTTTGTGCCAGACAAAGTCATCATAACAGTGTGGTTATTAGCTAAAGTAAAACCTCTAGTTAATAGTATCTGCAATAGAAACACGGTTCTCTAGATAGACTGTAAACCAAATTGTAAGAACATTTAGTTGGATGAAAAATTTTAACTGCTAAAGGTCAGCCACTATTCATCTTCAGATAAGAGTTTTCGGAGTTTACAGTTTGCATAATTCAGCAAAATTTGCAAAAACTTCCTCCTGTAAAAGCACATACAGATTCAAAACACTATCAATGCAATGATATCACATGGATATCTGTTGACATTTTTTATCAGGCATCCAAAAGACATGAACAAAGTCTCAAAGTATATCTGACTGAGAGACATCATCCAGTTGTGGCTATTACAGTTATGTTCCAAAAGAAGTTATATGTATGAATACAAATGCCTTGGGCCAATCTGTGGGATAGCCATAAGAAAACCTACATTTGCTGAATCTTGTAAACCCCCAGCTTTTTGGTTTTTGGTTTTTTGGTTGAGTGAGGAAGTCAAGTATATTGGAAATTTAGAGATATGAGGAGTAAAGAAAAGAACTAAGGGAAACACCAACAGTGTAAGTATGTGAAAAAAAAAAATTACAGAACTAATCGGCTTGCCTTTCAGCACCATGATCTTCATGTTGGATATAGTAATAAGTGGTAACAACTGTAATAATATTCTAGCAAGTAGTAAGAGCTTACACACCGTTAAGGCAACCCATACTACTTCCTTAAGGTCCTTTGAGAGAGGGAACATTGGATAGTCCATTTCCCTTTGCACCCCTCTTCAAAATACCTACACTGTTAACTTAGGTTGTGTGAGGAATTGATTCAAGGGTCAAGGAAAAGGAGTGAATGTGAGAAAAGGGTCTCCTCTCCACTGTGTATTCCACATGGTATTATTGCGCATTGAACAGGTCTGGTGCACAGTTTGTTGGCAACTGAGAGCCCTGCATACACTTATAAATGAAGGTTTGCAAAATTTGTGATCATACCACAAGCAGAGTCCATGTAAAAGATTGAAGATGGTGGCTTGATCTATACAGTACATGTTATCTGTACATGTCCTTTTAATACTTTACACATTTACATACAATTTCACATATATTCCCATTTTATATATGTGATTTATATACTTTGTGTATACAACACAAAGTGATATTTACAGCTTTCCACTTCACTTTTAATGGAATTGATACTTTCTCATTATTACAGTTCCCCAAACCACCAGTTCAGTGACAAATTCTGCTATGCCCCGCGTAAATTCAAATTAGACTTCCCTTTAATTCCCACGGAGAGTTTATATTGATGGATAAATGCTTAGCACATAGTATCCATATATAATAATAATAATAATAAATTTAAAAATTTTAAAAATAATAATTATTATTTTTTCATATTGTTGTGTTTTATATTATTATTATTATAATTATTATTATTGTTGTTGTTGTTATTATTATTATTATTATTTTGTTATATAGCTATTTGGTTGTTAATCACATAATTCTGTAATATGGAGCATTTGATTATAAAGCAGTACCTTGACAGGAAATGTGAGATTTTTAATTGCAATTCTTGATACTTTGTGCAGACAGAATGTCTCCTGTGCACCCATTTATTTAGAACAAGAGTCCGAGGCTTAATTTCTACAGTCTCCTGTGTATTGTTGTTTGTATCAAACATGTTTGTGCTGTTTTATGCTTTTAGTCTCTGGGAGCACAGCTGGTGGCATGCTGTAACAGAGTACCACAATTCAGCCTATCCTGTTTCCCAGCCAAAACAAAATAATAACTGATAAATTATTAAGTAATGCAAACACTTCCATCTGTATGTTTTAAAATGATGTTGGGTCCATCTGCAAACATACTTAATAGCACTTTTAGTCTTCACCACAAGATTTTTTTTTAATTGGTAAACTGAGTGATCCATTAGAAGAAAACATAATTCACCACTTCATGTGTTGCATCAATTTATCTTGCATTTATGCCTGAACAAAGTTCTTTACGGTCTTGTCAAACAGCATAGTGGAACTCCATTTTGAAATATGCTTTTCCTTTTCTACTAGTTAATTCCTTACCATAGCAGTAATAATAATAATCATCTTTATTTATATAGCGCCATCATATTCTGCAGCGCTTTACAATGTAGAGGGCATAAATACAGACAAAAAACAAACTTTACACAGTAAAAAGCTACTTAATGAAACATGAGACATGAGGGTTCTGCTTTCAATGGCTTACAATCTATTTGGGTATAGGGGTAAGAAGTGCTTGGTTTAAAGCATGGTCCAGCCATCTGTCACTAGTGGAGCCGCAGCCCACACGTCGGGCAACAGGCACACTTGTGTCCCCTCCTCTGTGTCTCTGCCAGGGATGAGTGGAACCGAAACTTGTGTGTCGGGCTGCAGGTGCACGTGCGTTCCTGCTCTTTATTTACCTCTCCATGCTCCTGTGCCTCTCTTCTGGCTGGCACACGGGTCCCCGCTCTCTAGGACGTGTGAAATTTAAAGGGCCAGTGTGCCGGTAACTGGCTAATTGCCGGGTGCTGACCCTATATCCTCTGACCAATTCCTGTGCTCCCTGCCAGATCTATTGTGCACTGTGCTGTAGAGAAAGCGTTCCTTGTGTTCTAGTTCTGCATTGTATTTGACCTTTGTCTCCATCCACTGACGACATTTGCATGCTGCCTTCCCTGACCTTTCTGCCTGTCCCTAACTATAAGTTTGCCTGCCAATTATGTACCACGCTGCAACCCTGCTGCCACCACAAGCAAGTCGCGTCAAGGGTAACGACCTGGTTGGCTCCCGCCACTCAAACCCAACGTGCCTTGTGGTAGGCTGTGGTGAAAACCGGGAGGCATCTTAGACTCTGCCCCCTAATGTGGCTTACACCACCGCTTGCGGTGGTCTAGATGATCCACATCTTTTCCATATCCATTACACCATCTTCCATAAATATGAGGTATACATAAAAGTGGATGAACCACCCACCCAAACAGAACATATACTGTATATACAGTTAAGGGCCTGTGAGTGCATGGCATGTCAAAAATGTGTGTGACTGTCAGCAAGGGTTAGCAATTATGGATCTTGTTAGGGCTGCCTGAGAAGATGTATTCTCAGGGCATGCTTAAAACTATGAGTGTTATGAGTAAACTTGATCATACTTGATAGAATGTTTCAGAGAACTGGCTCAGCCCCTGCAAAGTCATAGAAATGAGGATGGGAGGTTCGGATGATGGAGGCATTTACCCTAAGATCATAAGCAGAATGCAGAGACCGGGTAGGGTGTTAGACCGTGATGAGGGAAGACATGTAGAGGGTGCAGCACTGTGGAGAGCTTTATGGGTTAGAGTGGTTAGTTTAAATTGAATTGTTACCTGAATGTGCAACCAGTGCAGTGACTGACACAGGGTAGGGGCTGGAAAGAAAGATGAGTCTGGCTGCTGCAATCATATAAGATTAGAAAGGGGAGAGATTACAGAAATGGCGACCAATAAGCGAAACAATCACAACCTTTCACAATGCAAGTATATGTTAGGAAGCCTTACAGTATATAGTGGTGCTTGAAGGTTTGTGAACACTTCGGAATTCTGTATATTTCTTAATATATTTGACTTAAAACTACATCAGATTTTTACACTAGGTCTAAAAGTAGATAAAAAAATCAGACATATGAGACAAAATAGTAGACTTGGTCACTTTTTGAGTCGGGACAATGTCCCAATATCACATGGAAAGAGTATGTGAACCTTTAGGATCAGCAGATAATTTGAAGGTGAAACTAGAGTTAGATGCTTTCAATGAATGTGTTGAGAATCAGGTGTAACCATTTTATTAATAAAAAACAGGGATATAGCAAAGTTTGATATTCACAACACACATTTGTGAAAATGTACAATAAGAAAAGGAAACTTCTCAAGAAGAGTTGTTAATGCTCTTCAGGTTAGAAAACATTACAACTTTAAAGAATTCAGAAACCACTAATCTACAGTAAGACAGATTGTGTACAAATGCAGGAAATTCAAGACCATTATTATGCCCGTTATAGACCTTCAGTCTATGTTTTTAAATCTGCAGCACGTCAATTTCTGTCATAGAGTATCACTATAGATTTTACACATTTCAGACGACACTTGTTCTTAATCATTGTCTGAAATGCGTTGCCCATAGATTACCCATGCTTTACTCCATGCTGGAAATGTTTATTATTTTGCTCTATGTCAAGGATTGTATTTTCTACTCTTTTAAAAAAAAAAAAAATTGTGGATTTTATGAAGATTTAGTGCTGGCACTTTGCTGTTTAAGTTGAGCTGCCTGGGATTGGTCACCTAATAGACCTCCCATTTAACAGATTAATCATTTGTATAAGGTTTGTCCTGACTAAAAATTTTTATTTATAGCATTCCTGTCTCTATGATTTTAGAGTGATAGTCAGCTATATGTGCTGCAGTGAGCCCTTATTTAGCATGTGACAATGTAAATGGTGAGCAAAAACCAGACAGTCTTAAACCCGGCTGATTATGTGTGGTGTAAGACATTTGCCAGACTCTTGGAACATGTGGCTCAGCATCAAAGTTGAATCTTGAAGTCTCAAGTACAGATGTAGTAGAGGTGAATGTGTAATTTAATTTCTTATTTTGACTAAATAAAATTTAAGAGACATTGAAAAAAATTTTAGCAGTAAGTTGTATGCACCAAAAAATGGTGTCATATGAAAATACAACTCACCCCACAAAAAACAAGTCCTCATAGAGCTAAGTTGGTGACTTTTTTTTTTTTTTTTTTTAATGTTTTGATTTTTGAAAGGTGGCATTAGAAAAATAGAAACGAATGCTTAGTTGTTAAAGGGGTTGTCTCGCTACAAGGATTGGATTTTAATTAAAAGATCTTTAAAAAACAAGCAGCTTTGCAATATATGTTCATTACAAATGTCCTACTGATTTTGAGTTAGCCCTGTTAGTAGGAGTGCATCAGCTTCTTAAATTTCTATAGCAGCTGACCTGTTGATCCTTATCTTACTGGTTGTCAGGTCTGTATGACTCATCAGTCTTTGAAGACAGGTCAGCTCAGAGAGCCTCTCCTGCACAGAATGCTTCTGTAGTGGAAGGAGGGGGAGGGAGGACTCTGGCTTCTGTGGCCATGCTGCCTGGATTAACCCTGTGTGTGCCTGCTTCCTCCTGCTCTCTACACAGATAGATGTGACAGCAGTGACCCTGTGTGTTACTATAATCATGATGTGTCTGTGGAACTGTCACTATACTAATATAACAGATCAGGCATGTGAATACTTCATGCTGTGCTGTACTAGTGCCTGAGTATAGTAACACTTCCCAGCTGCCCTGTGTCTGTTCTGACAGGATTTGTTGTTGCTGGAGATGTGGAGACTTGTAAGCTAAGCAGGGGATATAGTAACACTTGCATCCCCTCTGCTCTGCTATTAGCATACAGCTTCACAGACCTCTCTACACTCATAGATCAGCCATCTCCTGCAACAGACCTAGGCAGGCACACACAGGGTTAACTCTGGCAGCAAACCCCCTCCCCCTTGCTGTATAGAAGTTAAGGAGCTGCCTGTGTGCTGAGGGGAGGGGGGGAAGAGGGAGCAGAAGAGACAGACCAAGAAGCACGCCCCTCAATTCAACTACCAGGCTCACTGACAGGCTGAAAGGTTGTAATGAGACAACTCCTTTAAGGCCAAAATATGCACAGTCCTAGGTTGAAGGCAAATAACCTTGGTGTTCTAAGCTGCTTCTTATCATTATATAGGCAACTGTCATCTATTAAAAACAAATATTAGGATATTTATATGCAAGTTTTGAATCATTCAGGTTATGACTAAAAGCTGTGGTGATGGAGTGAGGGACCATACAGGAGCTTACAATTTACAAGAAAATAAGATAGGGGTGATAAAAAAGTTAAGAATTCCCTCTGGTCCAGCAATTTTTTTATTTTATGTATTAAGCATACAGATGCATGAGCCAGTCACCCAGCCATGTACGGATGGAAAGTACGTGGAATGTGAAGTATCCTTTTCAATAACGCCATTGCATTCTGGAGAATAATGTGTAAGATCGGTAAACAGAAGGGAGTTAGATTAAGGACAGGGGCGTAACTACAGGGGGAGCTGACGTAGCAGCTGCTACGGGGCCCGGGACCATAAGGGGCCCGCTGCTGATATGTCTGCTCCCCCTGTGATTCGGCTCCTGCGCCTGCTCTGGGGCCCGGAGACAAATGTGAAACAGGGGGGCGCGCTGAGAGCAGGCCTCTCTGTTTCACAAGGAAATCAGGGCCGTGTGGCCATACACACAAAGAGGAGCTGCCCTGTGTGCGGCCACAGTCACATATCTGCACATAGAGAGGTTTCCTTACTGCTTCCTCCGGGCCCCCCCTCTGTGTCTGCAGCCAGGATTACAGATGACATCAGTGAGGCACGCCCAGGGGGCAGGGCCTCACCGAGCTGAATCCTGACATCATCCCGGCTGCAGAGGAAAGCCCACGCGCAGAGAGAGGGAGGGCCCTGCAGTCACTGAACAAGTAAGTATAAGAAAACCTCTCTATGTGCTGATATGGGACTCGGGGCCGGGCCTCTCAGCACACAGGACAGCTCCTCTTTGTGTATAAGTCATACAGGCCTCCCAGAGCCCCCATACATAGCCCCCCTGGAGCCCCAGGCCCCCATACAGAACCTCTTAGGAGCCCTATACAGGCCCCTCGACAGCCCCCCCGGGAGCTCCAGGCCCCCATACAGCCCCACCTGGAGCCCTAGGCCCCATACAGGTCCCTCTGGAGCCCCCCGCCCCATACAGCGCCCCCCCGGAGCCCTAGGCCCCATATAGAGCCCCCCTGGTGCCCCCGGCCCCCATACAGCCCCCCCCTGGAGCCCTAGGCCCCATACAGGTCCCCCTGGACCTCTACACAAGCCCTCATACAGCCCCCCTGGAGCCCCAGGGCCCAAAGCCCGCATAAAGCCCCCCCCTGGAGCCCAGGTCCCCATACAGCCCCCCCTGGAGCCCCAGGCCTCACAACCCCCATGCAGGACCCCTGGAACCCTATACAGGCCCCCCTAGACCCCAACCCACCATACAGGCCTCCCTCCAGTCCAGGTCTCCAGCCCCCATACAGGCCTCCCTCCTGTCTGGGCCCCACGTACAGGACCCCCCTGTCAAGGACCTCCCTCCAGGCCTCCCAGCCCTCCTTATAGGCCTCCCATACAGGTCCCCCCTGTCCAGAACTCCCGCCCAGTGTACTGCGCTTAATAGTCAGCGAAATGCGCCGCCTAATTCCTGTAATCCCCAGTTCTCCTAGAGAACTGTGGATTACGCCTTGCCCCCCCCTCCCCCTCCTGCACGTACTATACGATCGTATTGTACGCACAGGGAGATAAGTGACATGTCAATGGGGCCGGTGGGCTGCCCCATCCAAAAATTTGGTTTTGGACCCATGCTTCTCTAGTTACGCCCCTGATTAAGGAATATGATAGGCCTGTGTAAAATAATGTCTTTTTCAGGCACACTTGAAACTCTTGATGTTGGAAATTAGTAGGAATGTCTGGGATAGTGCATTCTAGAGAACTGATGCAGCACAATCAAAGTCTTGGAGACAGGGGTAAATGTGGATACTACAGAAAAAAGGAGTGCAGCTTCGAGTGAACAAGCTTTCAACATGTGATTAAAAGTTTTATGTTCCCCATTTACCTTCAAAACACAACATTAAATAGGGTGTTTTTGGAATTAAAGGAGTTGTCTCCCTTTAGAGTTTCAGAGAATGCATGAATGAAATACTTTGCCACTTCCTGGTTCAGACTGACTCATTTGCATAAGCTCCATGCTTGTACAGCTCTGTGCTCTGTTGTGCTTTCAGTTGCTAATTAGATCAGATTAGTTTCTCAAACTACTAACAGGACTTCTTATCTGATCCCCAAAACAAAAGCCCTAATTACAGTTCTGTTTATTTTATATACATCAAGCTTTGTACTGCTCAGCAGCATGGACACTGCCAGGACCTGTGTGATGACTTCACTCACTGTTATCTCATTGAACAAACAGCAGGGGGAGAATTGTTTACAGGTCAGTTACTGAGGGAACTGAAATAGCCAGGGAGGTCATAAATTCACTTGTATCTCCTTAGGGAAAACAGAGGAACAAAGCAATATATTTGGAAAATGTCTTTATTTTGTGTTCCCTACAATTTGAAAGCTATTCTTTGTAGCGAGACAACCCCTTTAAGCAATACAAGGTTACACGGACAAATAATAGAAAGAGGACTCAAAAGGCCAGAGAATATATGATGGCGCCGTGCTCGCTAAATGCTATTTACTAATTGTCAACAGTGGAATCACACATACAGTAAATGGGTGGAGTTCACAGTCTGTATGTTACGGAATTGAACTTACACAATTCTCCAAAGTCAAATTGCCAGACCAGCAATTCCCCAAACAGGCAAAAGAAGGGCAGAACAAACAGAACCCACTCAAATCTGCTGTCTGCCATCAGACAACCTTTGGGAGGCAGAGTCTAAGGCTTTCTTTTGGCGTTCGCCAGACCCCGCCACAAATCAGGATGAACTTGGCTGCAAGAGACTCAGGTTGCCTCACCAGAGAAATGTAGGAAAACAAGGGAGGACAGGGGAAATAGGACAAAACACAGCCCAAACTAGAGTGGTCAAGTGAGCCGGCGGCAATACCCAGGAGAGAACGCAGTACCAAACTGAGTATCAGAAGAAAGTCACAAAAAACACAAACTGTAAGTCGAATAAGGAAATAGAGCCAGAACACAGGAAGAATCACAGGAAAGGAATACACAGAAAGACTGGTTTAAATAACCTGCCTCAGTCGTTGATTGAACAAGGCAACAGGTTTGAAACAGTCTTAAAAGGGCAGAATTCTCCTAACAATTTTACTTGTGTCAATTGCAATGAGTTTCCTCAGACATGAGACCTACTTCAAAAATTGTATAAACAAAAGTGAATCTCAGTGGATGAAGCAAACTATCCTGTTGTCAGTATTAACAGCAGTACATGTGAGGGCCGCTGACTTCCGATATTAACTACGGTAAGCTTTGCTTCATTCATTGAGATCCATTTTTGATGAAAACATTTTTGGACTAAGTCTGATGATTTTATTTTTTCTAAACTGCGTCACAACTGAGAAAATTAAACTCCAGTCATTTCTTCGTGATTCCATTATTGAAGACTGGTTATTAAGAATAAGAGAGCACAGCACCCTCATATACTCTTTTGCTTTTTCAGTCGTCTTTCTGTTGTAAACAGAAGTTGGACGTTTGGACTATAGACGATATGTATATCAGCAAATTAATGTAATAATAATAATCTACATTTATATAGCGCCAACAAATTCCTCAGCACTTTACAAATTAGAGGGTCTAAGTACAGACAAAAAGACATACATTAAACAATAAAAGCTACTTACAGATGAGACACATGGTATGAGGGCCCTGCTCGCTAGAGCTTACAATCTATTAGTGTGCATGTTTGAGACTAAGGGTAAGAAGTGCTAAGTTTACAATGGTCCAGCCATATTTCATAAATATGGGGTGGTTTACGTAAAAATTAGGTGAACCTGCCACCCTAAATTTAATCCCCCATATTATTATTATCATTTATTTTAGAGCTCCATTAGTTCTAGAGCGCTGTATATTCAATAGGGGTTATACACAAACAAGTACAAGGTGACAATAAATAACTAACAACTGGTACAGAGAAAGAGAGAGCCCTGCCCATGAGGGCTTACAGTCTACAGGGAAGGAGGAAAGACACAGAAGGTGAGGGGCAGACATGTTTGTGAGGTGGAGTAGTGCAATGTGGTTAATATTGGTTATAGGCTATACTGAAGAGATGGGTTTTCAGGTTGCTTTTGAAGCTAGTGAGAATGGGGAAAAGTCTGATGTGTCGGGCAGTGAGTTCCAAAGTGTGGGGGAAGCACGGGAGAAGTCTTAGAGATTGTTGTGTGAGGGATCAGAGAAGAAGGTCCTGCGAGGAGCAGAGATTGCGTGAGGGGAGGTATCTAGAGATTAAGGCAGAGATGTATGGAGGGGAGCGGTTGTGGAGAGCCTTGTAGGTTAAGGTTACTAACTTGAACTGGATTCGCTGGGCAATGGGTAGCCAGTGCAGCGATTGGCAGAGGGGAGAGGCAGAAGAGTATCGAGGAGAGAGGTGAATCAGATGGAGCAGAGTTAAGGATGGTTTGAAGGAGAGTGAGGGTGCTAGACGGGAGCCCACAGTGAAGGATGTTGCAATAGCATAGGCGGAAAATGACGAGGACATGGACAAGCATTTTTGTGCTATCAAAGTTAAGGAATGAGCGGATTCGAGAGTTATTTTTCAGGTGGAGGCGGCAGGCAGAGGTGAGGGTTTGGATGTGCAGTTTGACGGACAGATTGGAGTCAAAGGTTATCCCAAGGCAGTGGACTTGTAGAGCCGGTGAGAGAGTGTAGCCATTGACAGTGATAGAGAGATCAGGTGGAGGGATAGCGTGGGATGGTGGGAAGATGATAAAGTCATTTTTCTCCACGTTTAGTTTTAGGAGGCGGGAGAAGAAGAAGGAGGACATGGACGGAAGACAGTCTGGGATCTGGGAGAGTAGAGGTGTGACATCTGGACCGGAGATGTAGAGTTGGGTGTCATCAGCATGCAGGCGGTATTGAAAGCCATGTGATGCTATTAGCTGACCCAGGCCAAGAGTGTAGATAGAAAAAAGTAGTGGGCCCAGGACAGGCCGCTGCGGGACGCCAACATAGATAGGGCAAGAGGAGGAGGTGGTGCAAGAATGAGAGATGCTGAATGTTTAATCAGAGAGGTATGAGGAGATCTAGGAAAGGGTTAAAGGGGTTTTATCGTTACAAAGATCATATCTCAGATTATGGGGACAGTAAAAATAAGCACTTTTGTAATCGGGTTTCATTACCTCTGTCACTTGGTTTAGCAGATATCAGCTTTTCTGTAAATCAGTATTCTGTTTCTGCTGTTGCTCTGGTGCTGGTCGGAACGCCCCCTGGTCGATTCCCTAGACACGCCCCCTGCACTGTGATTGGCTGACATTTCATTCAGCCTGTTGGGATACGCCCCTAGACAGGAAATGTCCCGGCCACGCCCCTTGCGCTGTGATTGGCTGCCTGCACACTCTGTGTTTACTCCCCTCTGAGCTGTTAAAATTGATAGTGAAACCAAGGTCTGCTGGCTCTATGTACATCTCCCAGCTCTATGGTGATGATCTGGGCAATGACTGCCTGTTTAAAGGGCTTTTGCCAAGAGGTTGTTTCACCTCCTCACAGGTCCAGTCCTTAAAGGGGTTTTATCGTTACAAAGATCATGTCTCAGATTATGGGGACAGTAAAAATAAGCACTTTTGTAATTAGGTTACATTACCTCTGTCACTTGGTTTAGCAGATATCAGCTTCGCTGTAAATCTGTCTTTTATTTCTGCTGTTGCTGGGTCAGAACGCCCCTGGGTCAATTCCTGTGCCCTAGACACGCCCCCTGCACTGTGATTGGCTGGCTGACATTTCATTCAGCCTGTTGGGATATGCCCCTAGACAGGAAACTTCATGGCCACGCTCCCTGCGCTGTGATTGGCTGAACTTTGAAAAGAAGGCGTTCTGTTCCTCAGATCGAATGCAAGCCCCGCCTCCTTATGACATCCTCATCTGTATTGTATAACATAAGGATTCAATACTGTGTCTGAATGAGCTGCTTGTATAGAGCCGTGCATAGGTGATCAGCTTGGAAAGACAGAGGTTGGGAGTTCAAGTCCCAATTGTTTTTTTTTTTTGTTTTTTTTTCTTTTATAAATTGTACACATATGTAAATATATGAAAATATATGTGTAGACATCTATAATTTTATATATATACACACACACACACAGAAAGCTCCCCTATATAGTGTCCCATCCTCACAGTCACACCAAGCACTTCCAACATATGTGATACAATATATATACTCTCAGGGATGAGTCATGATATAGGGGAGCTATGTATGTGTATATATATATCATTATAGAGATTGACATATATATTTTAGGTCTCTCTACATATATGGAGGGGGGGAGGGAACATACCCTGTGAGGGGACTAGAACTCCAAACCCCTTCGTTGTAAAAACAATAAGTCTATCACTGCTCACTGCTCACTGCTCTACCCACTGCACCACCAGCCCAAGTCAGTTACAGGTTAAGCAGGTTCTTCTCTGAAAGCTGATTTGCTTCTGCCCCCCACTGTTTTCACTCATATCACTGACAGCAAGCAGAGGTCTTTACTTGAAGCTGACATTTGGCCTTGTAGTTGAGTAAAGGTCTCTGCCTGTTGTCAGTACAATTTGGTTGAATACCACTAGAACAGAAGTTAAAGCTGCTGGCTTTCAGTGTGTAAACTAAGATATAATAGGTGCTTGCTGCAGCTTGTGGAACCTCAAGGCTGCAGACAGAAGCATGCAGGAGGCTACAGAGCTGTTATATCCAGACAACCCTCTGCATCCCCTGCTTCAAACAAAATGATGATGTCACAGTTCTTCAGTGAGGAGCGACACGCCTCGTGGGAGGGGAGACACGCCTGCTGAGAGGAAGAACACGCCCCTGGATTTCAAACTCAGTCTGAGAAAAATAGCAGAACAGCACGAGCAGCTCAAACGATAAATCCCCTTTAAAACATGTCTGCAAACTTGTGAACAATGAAACATTATTCCACAAAAAGTGCAGCAAAGTAACATGGAGGGTGAACGAAAAAGTAAAACATAAATAGGTTGCTTCAACAGGCAATCCATTTAATGGTGTTAGGAATAAGATGAGTGAGTGAGTGCGGAAGGGGGGTGTTCACTGCTGTTTGATGAAAGCCAGATGTCAGGGAATTCAGTGAGAAGAACTGGCATATCATACTAATGGCAATAATGGTATTTTCCTTCACGTATGTTATTTATGATTTTTAAGTCATAGAAAGATATATTATGTTGTAGCTACAGATAATGTTCAGCATAGTTATGCACTAAATTAAAGCATTGACAATGTTTTGAATTTGTTTTCCTCAAAAAATGGAACCAAACTGAGAGTCACTCTGGTTAACCACTTGTCAAAATTGTGGCAGACTGAGGTAGTCTTGTGGTATGTAAATTGAATTTTTGTGCATACCCGTGTGGTCAGTGATAACTTTCTCCATATAATCTCAGATAATAGTACTTCAGATAACTATAGATTTACCCTGGCTACTGCTGGTACAAAACTTTCAATAATAGTAAAAGAAGACAGTAGTACCCCCAGAAGTACTCCTGCAGCCAATCTCCCATATTATCACATTATATCACCATAAAACGTAGTAGTACTTCTCCCCATCTCTTCAGCATTGCCTATAATCAACAATAACCTTGCTGTCTCTACACCGTCCACAACCATGTCAGCCCCTTACCTTCTGTCTCTTCCCACCTTCCTTGTAGACCTCTCTCCTTCTGTACCAGCTGTTAGGTATTAATTGTCACCTTTGTACTCGTTTGACCTATATTATGTATGAAACCCGAATGTACAGTGCTCTGGAACCAAGGACGCTCTAAAATAAATAATAATAATAATAAAAAAATAAAATAGTACCTGGGGATATTGTATGGAACTAAACTAATATATGGTCAAGTGCAAGAATCAGTGTAACAAAATAAAAATCATATGAAACACCTAACTTGAGTGGAAAGATGTACCAGATACTACTGCCATTTGTGGTGTTATAATGTGATAATATGGGTGATCAGCTGGGGCAGTACTTTTGGGGTACTAATGTCTTATTTTACTATTTTCTATTTGGTCTATTTTTTTATTATTATTTTTAATCTTTATAAAATAAATTATATTTCTTTTACTGATATACTGTAGTAGAACGTGTTTTCCTTTTGGGTGTTTTATGGATACTGTTGTATGCTATTCTGGTTACTATTCTGGATACTATTTTCTGGATACTATTGTATTGTATATTTTATGCTATTTTTTTAATCTAAAAATGTATTGGTACCAAATATTGTGTATTTAATTTTACTTTTACATACACTTTATATTACATCCTTAACTAATACAAAAAAAAAAGGAACAGATCTTCTCTCTGTCCTTACCTTGGGTCTTATTTGACTGATAAAACCATGTTTTTTAACCCCATTTTCACTTGCTCCCTATAATTGTAGTCCATCCTCTACAGCTGGCTAAATAAGGTCCCTTTAACCCTTTTGAAGGTGGCTGGTAGTTACTTATTTATTTTTCTATATTTTAGTAAAATGCTATCCACAATTTGGGCACATGTTTATGAAGTGGGTCATTTAAATAATGACCCAAACCACCTTCAACCATAAAAAACTTGAAACCAAATAAAAAAAAACCAAAAATTTTTCAGTTGGAACAAAAGGGTCATTACGTGTCAATCAAAAAGGGCTCGCCAGTGCCCATGTGAAGCAACAGGAACTAGTAATATCATCCATTTAAACTGAATTCCACTTGACTAAATCAAAAGTCTTAATCACTTGATAATTTTCAGATAGTCCTGGCAAAAAAGGGGATTCACGACTGTACAGCCTGACAATGACCCTCTGGGTTTTTGAAAAAGTTTGTCCCACATGCAGCAGGATTTTGGCCACTCCTCCTAAATCTTGCCAGATCTTTTCAGGTTTTGGGGCTTTGCGGGCTACATTAGTTTTTTGCTCCCTCCAAAATTTTCAATTTGGGGCAGGGTTTGGGGACCCGGGACCCCCTCCGGGCCCGGAAATACCTAGAGAAACAACCCTTAGTTTTTCCTTGCTGTTGTTTTGGGGCATTGTCTTGGGGGAAACCCAGCCAGGCTCACTTTAATGCTCTTTTTGAGGGGAAAGGAAATTTTTTGTTAAAAATTGTGAAACATGGCCCATCCCTTCTCCCTTCAAAAACAGTGCATTTTTTTTTTTTTCCCCCTTTGCAGAATTCACTCCAAAATAGATTTTCCACCCCATGTTTTACGGGTTTGGGGGGTTTTTTTGGTTTTTATTTAGTGTTGGGGGATTGCGTTGCTACGGATCATGATAGTCGATGCGGTCCGCAAAACGATAAGGTTTTTTGATATGACGTCGATTTTGAGCGAAAGACCCTTAAGTCTATGGGAGAGCAAAAACACTTCATTAACACCCCAAAAAAGGCTGGAGAACTGAAATTAAAACCACAAAAAAGTCAAATGGGTACGTGCTACTCTTTGGGAACACACTTTTTTTAAAAGTCCAGAACCTTCATTTCACCTTTTGGTGAATATAGAATTGCTGTTTTAAAATTTACTAGATCGCGTCAATGAAAAAAAATGTGGGTGTGGGAAAAGTCAAAAAACACTAATGTTATGTTTTGATTAAAAAAAACGGGATTTTTTGCACCTTTCAATTCACCTGTGGTGAAATAGAATTTGCTTTTTAAAAATTTACGTAATGCGGTCAATGAAAAATGCGGGGCCAAAAATCAAAAAAAAACGTAAAGTTAGTTTTGGTATAAAAACTTTTTTTCACCCTTTCAATCACCTGTGGAATTAGAATTGTGTTTTAAGATTTCGTAGATCTGCGTCAATGAACAAGCGGGTGCGCAAAAATCAAAAAACACGTAAAATTTATGTTTGGGGATAAAACGATATTTTTTGCACCTTTAATCACCTTGGGGAAAATAGAATTGCTTTTAAAAATTTTTGAGATGCTCTCAATGAAAAATGCTGGGGGGGGCAAAAGTCAAAAAACACGTAACGTTATTTTTGATATAATAAACGGGATTTTTTTCCCTTTCAATTACCTGTGGGAAAATAATTCTTTTTTTAAGATTTATAGAGCGCGTCAATGAAAAAATGCGGGTGTGGGAAAAGTCAAAAAAACGTAACTGTTTTGTTTTTATATAAAAAACGGGTTTTTTTTTCACCCTTTAATTTACCGTGGTGAATAAGAATTGCGTTTTAAGATTTACGTAGAGGCGTAATGAACAATGCGGGGGTGCAAAAATCAAAAAACGTAACTTTATTTTTTGAATAATAAAAGGTTTTTTTGACCTTTCAATTCACCTGGGTGAATATAGAATTTGCTTTTTAAGATTTACGTAAAATGCGCGTCAAGAAAATGCGGGGTGCGCAAAAAATCAAAAAAACGTAACTTTGGGGGTTTTTTCGTACGATACACGGGATTTTTTTGGGAACAAAAAATCCTGTGGGAAATAAAATTGCTGGATTGTAATTTTTAAAAATGCAAGGGGGGATATATCAACAGTCACAGTTAATGGTAAAATTGAAAAAGAACCCTATCTGAAAAATACGATAATAAAAATGGGGGTTTGCAGCAACAAAGAGCCTGCAGTTACTAAAATGATGTGATCCCAAAATAAGTTCAGGCTGCCCCAAAAACCCGGGAAAAATTTCAATAGCAAAAGTTAATATTTAAAAAATTCCACTACAATGTCACACATTTTTGTGAAATTATCCCGTTTCTTTATAGAAGAGCTTGCTGTGGTTCCCCGGCCCCCCCTCCCCCCCCGCCGGAATTACAGTGGTAGATGCTTTCTTTAAAAATTTTTAGCTAACTAAAAAAAAACTTCAAATCTCTAATTAAAAAAAATTGGAAGGATCACAGCAATATAGGGTTTCTTGTGCAGAAATAGACAATTCGTGACTGTTTGGCCAAGCAAGGAGGTCCTTCCCATGGAGCTAAGACACTGAGGGGTGAAACAGGAAACTGGGCCCCCTTAAAACGAGGGCATGTGTTTTTCCACCATCGCAACCAAATCATCCCAGTCAGCGTCCCAACAATTCACCCTCCTATTCTGAATCTGATTTGCTGGCCCCCAAAATTACGGGAAATGCCGGGAAAAAAGGCGCAAACTTAATAGATGATGCCGATTTTTAAACCCTTTTTTTCCATTCTGGAAAATTTCGATCACCATAAAAAAACCCTTTCCAATTTCAACTTTGTCGATAAAATCGCTCAACACTTTGTAAAATCATCATTTTTTCTTTTTTCCAAAATTGGCAGGGAGCAATACCAAAAATTCATTTTAGTACACTGACCACATGCCTTCCCCCCCCATGGGCCTTCTCGGTCATCCCGATGGTCCCATTTTTGGGAAATTTAAAAGGGCTTGGGGCATATGTAACAGTGATATTTGAGATGTGGGCCCAGCTCTATTGGGCCCCTTGATCAGGGCCCCCAAGTATTTTTGGCTGATTCCTACCTTTCTCAGAAACACCTTCCCCCAAGGGGGAGGGGTCTTGCATTTATCCCCCAAAGAGGAAATTGACGTCCTTTTGTTTCTTTCATTATCTAATATTTTTGCCCCGTTGTTGCCTTTCCCAAATCTTTTCTTTGTCCTGTAGCCCACCCCGCCTTGGGAGGGCTAAAAAATTTTTTTTCGGTGTCCTTTGACATTCTTTGGTCTCGCCATGTGGAGAGGTTGAGTGTGACGATTGTGTTAACAGGGGTCTTCTATAAGGTAAGATTCAAACAATACAAAATTATTCATTAATGGGCTTGAGTAAAGGGGCTTCTTAAGAAAAACCCAAAAAGGTCTTGAAGCCAAATCCTTGTTCGTTGGTAGATGATCAAATATTCTTATGCAATAAAATGCTAAATTTAATGTTTACAAATCTAAATTTATTTCTGGATTTTTTTTTTCAATTCGTCTCTCACTTGAAGTGTACCACGATAAAAATGCAGAACCCCCCCCATTCTTTGTAGGTCGGAAAACTTGCAAAATTGACAAAGTATCAAATATTTATTTTCCCCACTATATCCCATAAATAACACATCCGGATTATAGGGGGAAACAGGGGAATAATGACTGAGAGGGGAAAAACATTTTTTTCGTTTAGAAACTATAAAGGGATCAGGTTTTAGAAACAAGTTTGGTAGACAGAAGTGAGACGAAATGAGAGTTGCCTACTTTATGTATGGTAGATCAACAAGCATGATTGGTTCTCTTTATTAATTTTTTTGGAAAGTCCAAATACAGTGACGTAAATGTGCTTATCTGTACCGGAAAAACCCCCTGAAATAAATGGAGAGATCACCCTTCTGGGTTCAAATGCAAGCAAAGAGAGGGGGCACGTAAGAGGCTGCACCCTTAAAAAGGTTTTTCTTCAAAATTCATGGCATTTTATGTGGATTCCATAAATGCCTGTGATGGGAATACCACTTTCATATTAAGGGTTACTGGGGCAGTATAAAAGGTGTAATAGAAAATGATAAGGCCTCTAGGGAGAAATAAATAATATAAATAGAAAAATTTTCTAAGAATGGAAGTGCATTGGGGGCTTGGTAGCTTCAGCCTTCAGCGTAGTCCACAATAAAAACTTGGAATCAAAAAGCAAAGCAACACTTGTTAAACATGCTGAATACTATTAATCCAAAAAACGGATTGTTGTCCAGAATATACAAAGCTATCAGCATGAGAGAAGATCAGGATATTACAGACCAAAGCCTTAGGAAGTGGAAGTGTTCACTCAAACACAAACTTCTTGGACAGTGGCGGCTTTCCTGAGAATGATCCCAAAAACAACACAAAATAAATCCTTTTTTATCATGCTCATTGTTTATTAGACTCAAAAACTTTTAAAAAGGTTAAAAGAAAAAAACTTTCACAAGATGTAATATTGTAGATGTTGATTATGCATATGGGCGGGGTGTCCTAAATTTCCCATACTGGGAAAAAAATTTCTTTTAATTTTTGTTTGAGTACTAGGAAGGATTCTATAACCACTAACACTTTTGGCTCAGAATAAAGAGCCTGTTGCACTTGCATCTGACTCTCCATTTTTCTATTTGGGGTCCCAAAAGCAGCCCGCCCATTTTTTAAGCTGTACTCAAAACTTCCAAGAACTATTTTTATATGTATATTCATTAATGCGGTGTTTTTACTTTTGGGGGCTATTCCCAAGATAAGTGCTGCCCACAGGTAGAAAAACCCCCACCTTCAGCTTTTATGGCAATTTTTTCCCATGATATGCCACAAATTTATGGTGGGAACCTTTCCCTTTTAAATGTGGTGTAAGGGGGCCGGGGCATATCCATGGGTCAGTTGGAGAAAAGCAATAAACAGTGGTTTTTGTGGACAAATAGGACCTTTTGGGATGAATATGACTGAGTTTTCTTTCCCTGCATTTCTGGAAAAGTGTAATTCTTTTTATTGGAATTCCCACATGAATGGCTACCTACCTCTCCATTCCCTACAGGTGAAGCAGATGCAGGACAGGCTGTTAGAAGCAGTAGAGAGGAATACAGGGGTGGGAATATATTTATTATGTATTTTCTGATTATTATCTTGGTTAAGGTATTTAACAAGACTGTACTATAAAAAAAAACTTTTTTTAAAAAATGACAAAGCACTTTAGTAGAAAAACTAGTATTGGGGCAGACTTATTCCTCATCAAGCTGGGGCCAGTCCTAAGCATGTGCTACAGTTTTGCTACCTATTCTCTTAAAGCACACTCTCACTTTCCAGATGAGTATATAATTTTCTACTCTCTCCAGACTGAATGGACAGCGTCAGAGTGTTCTGGTTAATGCCCCCCCCTGCACTTAGACAAGTTACTGCCCACTTAAGAGTCTAGGATCTAATTTGTATATCTGGGGTCAAAGTTAACTGTACTGTATGCTCATAAGTTGCAGGGGTAAGGAGATAATAACACTTCTAAGATCGAGCAGTGACTATACAAGGCTTCGGACAGCTGAATTTTTTTTGAAGCAGTCACAGGTCTTCTTTAAACAAAGAGGACACTGGAAGCTGAGAAACAAAAAGTATCAGTTTCAGAAGGATCATATACTGAAAAATTAAATTTTCATAGTTTCCACCAAAAAAACCCATTAACATTTTTGTCAACCCTTTAACGACCGCCCTCCGTCTTTTGATGGTGGGCGGATCGTTTTCTCTGACGGAAGTGACACCAAAATATGTTGCTGCCTTCAGTGATAATTTGTGGCTCCAGGTGCCGCAACTGCACCAGGAAGGGAGCTGTGGTTAATAGCTCCATTCCTAAAGCGATCTCTGAAGGAAGTCTCTAATTTAACTATTGATTGTCGCAGTCTGTGTACAAATAGTTATTTCTTGACGGGATTTAAAAAAAAGTAAAAAAACATAAAGAAGTATAAAAAATAAAGATATATATATGTATATATATATATATATATATATATATATATATAGTGGCAGAGCGACCTCAGGTGGTCGCAGGGTTCTGCCACTAGGTGGCGTACAGCAGGAGATCTGCTGCCGACGTGCCATAGGTTACTGACATTTGTAACTAGTATGGCTGCTATGCGGCTAGTGATGGGTTGCCTTTCCCGGGATGGTCACAGTGCTGGGTGGGAGGCCGTCCCCACGTTCTAGGATGGGGTTTTGGTAGGTCTCTGGAGACCTATTAAAGGCCTCCTACTACAGGTGATCAGGGGGTGTTGTTTGCTTCCTGGCAGTGGAGCAGCAAGAGAGCTGAGAGGCTCTTACCCTTGGACTTGAGGCAAGGCTGAGGCCAGTTAAAAGAAGCCTGGTGTCGGTGTGCTAATACCGTTTACAAAACACGGCAATCCCGTGAACAAAATACCCCCAGGACGGCTCAGGAGGGTGTCCAGACAAGTCGTCATAATATATATATGTGTGTGTGTGTGTCACTAAAGAAATGAATAAGCCTATAACTGTTGAAACTGGGAAGCAAAAACTGAAAAATGTAGCTGGTCGTTAAGGCCTTTTCAGGCCTGGGGATTTGGGGGTTAAACAACTATATGTCAGCCAGAAGGCACGCATTATATGACACTGATACTTGGGGGTGTCTTCTAAATAAAACAGGGACCTCTACCAACCACCACTGACCCACCCAGAAGAAGTTTTCCCAAAAAAGTAGTTTATTTCAATAGAAATTTTGACTGATAATGAGGATGATAACTACTTAGTTGCTGGAGAAGTGGATGTTAAGACTTTTATTACATTATTACAGTGGGAAAAAGTATTTAGTCAGCCAACAATTGTGCAAGTTCTCCCACTTAAAAAGATGACAGAGGCCTGTAATTGACACCATAGATAGACCTCAAACATGAGAGACAAAATGAGAAAACAAATCCATAAAATCACATTGTCTGATTTGGAAAGAAATTATTTGCAAATTATGGTGGAAAATAAGTATTTGGTCAATAACAAAAGTTCATCTCAATACTTTGTTATATATACTTTGTTGGCACTGACAGAGGTCAAATGTTTTCTGTAAGTCTTCCAAGGTTGGCACACACTGTTGCTGGTATTTTGGTCCATTCCTCCATGCAGATCTCCTCTAGAGCAGTCATGTTTTGGGGCTATTGCTGGGCAACACGGACTTTCAACTCCCTCCAAAGGTTTTCTATGGAGTTGAGATCTGGAGACTGGCTAAGCCACTCCAGGACCTTGAAATGCTACTTACGAAGCTACTCCTTCATTTCCCTGGTGGTATGCCTGGGATCATTGTAATGCTGAAAGACCCAGCTATATTTAATCTTCAATGCCCTTGCTGATGGAAGGAGGTTTGCACTCAAAATCTTACAACACATGGCCCCATTCATTCTTTCATGTATATGGATCAGTCATCCTGGTCCCTTTGCAGAGAAACAGCCCCAAAACATGATGTTGCCACCCGCATGCTTCACAGTAGGTATGGTGTTTTTTGATTACAACTCAGCATTCTCTCTCCTCGAAACACGACGAGTTGTGTTACTACCAAACAGTTCTACTTTGCTTTCATCTGACCATATGACATTCTCCTAATACTCATCCAAATGCTCTCTAGCAAACTTCAGACGGGCCTGGACATGTACTGGCTTAAGCAGGGGGACACGTCTGGCACTGCAGCATCGGTGTCCCTGATGACATAGTGTATAACTGATGGTAGCCTTTATTACGTTGGTCCCAGCAATCTGCAGGTCATTCATTAGGTCCCCCCGTGTGGTTCTGGGATTTTTGCTCACCGTTCTTGTGATCATTTTGACCCCACGGGGTGAGATATTGTGTGGAGCGCCAGATCGAGGGAGATTATCAGTGGTCTTGTATGTCTTCCATTTTCTAATTATTGCTCCCTCAGTTGATTTCTTCACACCAAGCTGCTTGCCTATTGCAGATGCAGTCTTCCCAGCCTGGTGCAGGGCTACAATTTTGTCCTTTGACAGCTCTTTGGTCTTCACCATAGTGGAGTTTGGAGTGTGACTGCTTGAAGTTGTGGACGGGTGTCTTTTATAATGATAACAAGTTCAAACAGGTGCCATTACTACAGGTAATGAGTGGAGGACAGAGGAGTCTCTTAAAGGAGAAGTTACAGGTCTGTGAGAGCCAGAAATCTTGCTTGTTTGTAGGTGACCAAATACTTATTTTCCACAATCATTTGCAAATAAATTCTTTCCAAATCAATGTGATTTCCTGGATTTGTTTTCTCATTTTAACTCTTATAGTTGAGGTCGACCTTTGATGTCAATTACAGGCCTCTCTAATCTTTTTAAGTGGAAGAACTTGCACAATTAGTGGCTGACTAAATACTTTTTTCCCCACTGTATTTTAGATTATAGCTATGCAGACATGTTTGACTATATCCTACTTTTATTTCTATGGGTTGCACAAACTAGACTTTAAAGGGGTTGTCTTGTTACAGCAGTGGACCTCCTTTTATGCTGGTTGCCAAGCAGAGCTTGTGAAATGGAGGGGCGTGTTTCTCCTCCCAGCAGGGAGTATCTTCACTTTGCAGACACGTCCACAAAGTGTGCACGTGATGATTCATTCTGTGTGAGCTGGGGGAAGAGAGAGGTTCTTAGCTGTCAATGGAATCAATGGAAGTGAAAAGCTAAGTGTAATGTGTATATCTAAATTTCTCGTTCTCTCTCTACATACTTTGTAACTAGAATGGGCATTTGACATGACAGGACTCTGGGTGATTTTTTTTCTCTGTCTCTCTCTTACACAGTGTGATATCCTGCAGATTATTACACCTCTGACCTCTACAGATCTGCAGAACAAAACTATACGCTTTATCTGTTTGTGTTTACATGGGACTGCACATCTGTATCACAAGCAGATTACGTGGGACCTCGCATCTGTCTCACAAAAGTTTTTACGTGGACTGCACAGTACAGCTGTGTTCTCTCTCTGTATGTAATTTACGTGGGACTGCACATCTGTGTCTCAAAATAGTTTTACGTTGAACTGCACATGAGATTAAAGGGGGTCTACTGATGTAAGACTGCACATCTTACATGAGACTGACGTGTTTTCTCTCTCTCTCTCGTGCATGCTGCTGCTTGTACATACACACCCGTCTGTGACCTCATACCCCTGCGCGTTTCCGTCCATGACTTATTCACTACATTGACTTAGCCTGCACATTATTGTCTACTACCTGGGCGGGACAGAACGCTCAGTCGACAGCCAGTAATATATTAGCTTTGACTATTGCGAAGCAGCCCATTCTCTTAAACAATAGCACTTTGCTAATGGTAACCAAGGACATACATGCTTAGATTTTTTGGTCCCCTCATTTTAAACTATGATCTTCGTAGTGAGACAACCCCTTTATCTAAAATCTCTTTTTTTTTATCTTCTGAGAATTCTGCCATAAACTTTCTATTTCCTAACACCAGACACAAGTGTCATTAAATTTACTAACGCTTCTAATTTTTCAGATATTAAAAGGTGTTGGTGGATATCTGTAGCATTGAACTGAAAGTAAAATGAAACCCTTACATTGAGGATTTAAGAAATACAAAACATATGAAGCAGTTACAGTGTGCCAGAAAATGAAAGAGTAAAAAGGGAAGTATAGATTTCAGAGCAAAAGTTATGGAACACGCTATTGCAAGAAATGGCACATTTAAGAGATAGCAATACATACAAAAAGACTTTTATAAGACCCTCATGAGAAATTATTTCTTTAGGTCACAAGTCCAAACACTGTGCTTTTTGGTTGCTTGAATACTTTAAAGTTGTTAAACTAAAAGCCTAACCAAGGCTTTTTTTCATGTGTAAGAAGATTTTGCAGTGAGGAAACTAGCAAATGATAAGGGCATGCATAAACATTTTGGTTATATCATGTCTGAACAAGGAACAAATGGGAAAAATGTTTTTAATTTGGAGGAAACATGGCCACATGTATGAAACTGTTTAGATCTAAAACTCATTCTTTAACCTATGGGAAAACAGTGAGTTTTAGACCTACACAGGTTCATACATGTGGCCCAAAGTGCTATTTGCTTATTTATTCGGTTGTATAGCTCTAACAAGTTCTGCATCACTGTACAGAGAGCATCATCATTCACATCAGTCCCTGTCTTCTTTGAAAGTCATAGGCTAAATTCTAGATGAACCTATCTGTATGTTTTGGAGTGTGGAAGAAAAACAGAGTACATAGAGGAAATCAATGCCAAAATGGGGCAATTAATTAAGGCACAGGGCTGACTTAAATCTTATCTTTATAGGGTTTTACCACAAAGTAAAATTGAAGTGGGAAGCTTGTAAATTAAATAATAAACATTTTCTCCATTCATCATTATTACAATTCTGTAGCATTTTTGTTTTAGCTGCTCCCTTAGTGATCCATAGCATACAGTTCGTCTCCAGGGGATACAACCAGTGGCAAAAGCTCTTCCGCTCTGGCTGCACATGCTCAGACCTCACCTTTCCTTTCAGGCAGCTACTGTCAGTCTCTTTCCTGCTAAGTAATCACAAACACTCACTGCTGAGTGAGTGTTCAACACCAGGTGCTGTCATTCTACTCCTGTCTTCTGTACTCCTTAGTAATAAGACAAAAGTGCAAGTAAAAAAAAGGAAAAAAGAAACCTCAATCAGGTATTTGCATTGAGACAAAAAAATCCACCTGTTTGGCTTCAGCAGGGTTTTGAACCTCGGACCCCTTTGCTGAAAGCCAGAAGTGCTTATCAATCAGCTACATTGTAGCTACTCTCAGGTCTTTACATAAACAGACCTTTGACTAGAATGAGCACAGTGTTGCGAAAACAATGGTAATATCAAGCCTGCTGGGTCACATGATATGCATTTCAAACAAATAACTCATGCTCCCTTTGAAGCACATTGAAAGCTGAAGCTGGATAAATCAGGCATGAAATGACTTTGTGGCAAAACCCCTTTAAATAGGTTTTCTCAACATATTAATTAGCTTTAATCAGCCAAGGTAAATATATGTTCTGATTTTGCTTTCTTTGAGAGCTAGAGCAGTTCTTATCACCTACTTGGGTACACAAGCTTCCTTAGATTACCAACCACCGTTACTATCTTCAGTGTCTTATCAGCAGCTCAAGCGTTTACCTTTCTGACAAACTTTTACCCTTTTGAGCTCTATAGCCTTTTACCCTGCTGTTAAACTCTCCATCAAAAAATGTCCCTCTGACAGGCTGGGCGAGGAATAGAAGAGCTGATATGTCAATAACTGCTATAGAACCACCCACAGTGGGAGCCTGAAGTTGGCTGTTAAGACTCTGAGGAAGTCTGTCACAGCAGGCACACCTGTGTACCAGGCAGCCGCATCAAGTGGCATCTTCCCCTCTTGGTCCCTCAATGTGTTTCCTCTGTTCCTGCTGCCAGGTCTGCTCTTGGGGATGGATACACTTCCTCTCAGAAATTTAAAACTGGCCAGTTTCTCTACACTTATCCCCTGCCACCCATGCCAGTTTGTTTGTGTTTTCTTGTGTGTTTAGCAAGTTATTCTGTCTGTGTTTTCCAGTACTGACCTTTTGGCTATCCCTCTATGAATGTACTCCGCCTGCCCAGACCTTCTACTTATGACCTTACTACACATCTGCTTGTTCCTTCAGTATCTTGTCTGCATGCCAGCCATCACTGTGGTTGACCATGTTAGGGGTAGTGACCTGGGAGTTATCTGCAGCAGAGTCCAAGCCCCTTAGGGGGGATTGAGGGTGAAAACCAGGGGCTCTTTATATTCATAGTTGCCAACTTTTGAAAATTAAAAAGCAGGAGATTTTAGACGGCGGCACGTGTAGCGCGCCGCGGCAAAAGTTTGCATGGACACGCCCATCTTTCCGGTTTGCCACGCCCCTTCAAAAAGCCACACCCACTCCACCTAACTGCATAACAGCTTTGGAAGAAAGCCAGGTAGATGCCCTTATAGCCAGGTAGTAACCCCCCATAAGCAGGTAGTGCCCCTTACAGGCAGGTAGATGCCCCCTTGTAGCCAAGCAGATGCCCCTCTGTAGCCAGGTAGGTGCCCCCTTTGTTAGCCAGGTAGGTGCCCCCATTGTTTGCCAGGTATTGCCCCCATTGTTTGCCAGGTAGTGCCCCTCTGTTGCCAGGTAGATGCCCCCTCTGTTGCCAGGTAGATGCCCCCTTTAGTTGCCAGGTAGATGTCCCCTCTGTTGCCAGGTAGTGCCCCCTCTGTTGCCAGGTAGTGCCCCCATTGTTGCCAGGTAGATGTCCCCTCTGTTGCCAGGTAGTGCCCCCTCTGTTGCCAGGTAGATGTCCCCTCTGTTGCCAGGCAGTGCCCCCTCTGTTGACAGGTAGATGCCCCCTTTGTTGCCAGGAAGATGTCCCCTCTGTTGCCAGGTAGATGTCCCCTCTGTTGCCAGGTAGTGCCCCCTCTGTTGCCAGGCAGAGCCCCCATTGTTGCCAGGCAGATGTCCCCTCTGTTGTCAGGCAGAGCCCCCATTGTTGCCAGGCAGATGTCCCCTCTGTTGTCAGGCAGAGCCCCCATTGTTGCCAGGTAGATGTACCCTCTGTTGCCAGGTAGTGCCCCCTCGGTTGCCAGGCAGAGCCCCCATTGTTGCCAGGTAGTGCCCCCTCTGTTGCCAGGTATTTGTCCCCTCTGTTGCCAGGTAGTGCCCCCTCTGTTGCCAGGTAGATGTCCCCTCTATTGCCAGGTAGTGCCCCCTCTGTTCCCAGGTAATGTCCCCTCTGTTGCCAGGTAGATGCCCCCTTTGTTGCCAGGTAGATGCCCCCTCTGTTGCCAGGTAGTGCCCCCTCTGTTCCCAGGTAGTGCCCCCTCGGTTGCCAGGTAGTGCCCCTCTGTTGCCAGGTAGATGCCCCCATTGTTTGCCAGGCAGATGCCCCCCATATAGCTAATAAAAATAAAATAATAAAATTCCACTTACCTCACCAGGCTCCTGCAGCACGGCCGCTCCGGACGATCTCCTCAGCGGCGCAGGGGGCAGTGAGAGCAGCCGCGCGGCACTCCCCTGCGGCCACGCGTCGCTTCCCCGGCGCCGCTGACCTTTATGTGCGGCGCACACCCCGGCGCCGGACATACAGGGGAGGGAGAGAGGAGGGAGCGATCCCTCCTGCCTCCTCCCTGCACAGCGAGACTCCGGGCGGTGAAGCGGGCGCAGCGGCCCGCTTCACCCGCTTGTAGGAGCGGCCCGGCGGCGCCAAAAGTAGCGCACTAGCGCTACTCTTGCGCCGCGGCCATTTAAAGAGCCCCCGCCGCGTGTTGGGGGGGGGTGTATTGCCAACTCCCCCGGGTGGGCGGTTGGGGACCCCAAATAGCGGGACCCCCCCGCCAAAAACGGGAGAGTTGGCATGTATGCTTATATTTTGCTCCTCAGCGTGCCTGACATGCCTGACTGACATGCAGAATACACTTCCTGTCTGTGACAGTCTGATGAGAAAACCTCTTTAAGAAGTTGACCTGTGAAACTGGTGTTAGTGTGGAATGATCTAGCATAGTAATTCCAAACTGTTTTACCAGGAATACCAAGAAATATGTTCCTTTTACCTTAATAACTATTCCATCTAATGTAAAAGACAGCAATTGTTAGCGCTATGGCCTTGAAAAGTCACAAGGGGGTTCCAAGGAAAAACAAGGAAAAAGTACTGATTTGTAGGTTCAGGTACTTATGAAAGTTAAAGAGACATTAAAATTATGGTAAATGTGGCAAGGTTTAGGAAAAATAGAAAAAAAAATATCACTCACCTTCGTGTTCTCCACTACTGCCACTCTTAACAAACAACAACAAATCGAGAGTATTGTGTATAAAAAATCTCATTTGTATTATATAGCAATTCTAAAATCCAAGATATACGTGCAAACAATATTATGTGTTCATAAAAATCCAAAAAAGCCAGGGGATACAGCAAACCCACCAAGGGGATAATGGTCTCTATACAACAAAATCTATCTATGAAAATACGTGATGGTAGATAAGTGACCGTGATTTGACAACACCATATAGGTAACTGGGCCACTAATCACATCATACTAATGTAAATATCATTCCAAGTGGAGTGAATGGATCCCAGAACAAGATAGAAAAAGATGTTATGTCAAATCTTACCAAGGTGGGCTGTTATTTCTCCCGTCCCCAACGCGCGTTTCGTGTGTAAATAACGCTTCCTCAGGGGGATATCACGTATGGATCAAGCCTCTCTTAAATACATACACTCCACTTGGATGATATTTACATCAGTATGATGTGATTAGTGGCCCAGTTACCTATATGGTGTTGTCAAATCACGGTCACTTATCTACCATCACGTATTTTCATAGATAGATTTTGTTGTATAGAGACCATTACCCCCTTGGTGGGTTTGCTGTATCCCCTGGCTTTTTTGGATTTTTATGAACACATAGTATTGTTTGCATGTATATCTTGGATTTTAGAATTGCTATATAATAAAAATGAGATTTTTTATACCCAATACTCTCGATTTGTTGTTGTTTGTTAAGTATGTGCTATAGGAGAGGGGGTAATATGTAGTGGCACTACAATCCTTGTATGCCCAAGTGCTATGTTAAAAGTGGTTGGAATTTTGAATTGACTACTGCCACTCTGTAGCCTCCTGGAATTTACTATTCTTCACCCCCGGGTTCTCATTCTGACACACAGAAGTGGCTCATACTCTACTGTGAGTGAATGGAATTCGAGACTCTCCTTTGTGTCGACACCCAGCACAGGAAGTGGGAGATCCTTGGATGCTTCAGAACAGGAACGGAAGGTGAGTATAACTTTTTTTTTATAACTTTTATCATCCTGGCCCACTTAACATAATTTTAATGAACTGGATAAACCAATTAGGTTTATCAGAATTGGATCTAACATTGCATGTAAGAAAACCAACCAATAAGCCTAAATTAAGGCAGTTCAAAGAAGAGTAAGCCTTAAAGGGGTTGTCTCACTACAAGATTAGCTTTCAAAATGTAGGGAACACTAAATAAAGACGTTTTCCAAATATATTGTTTTGTTCATCCTTTTTGTTAAGGAGCTACAAGTGATTTTATCACCTTCTGAGAGCTCTCAGGTTTCCCAAGTAACCGACCTGTGTACTCGTTATCCCCTGCTGTTTGTTCTATCTGATAGCAGGGAGTGACATCATCACACAGGTCACAGCTGATGTCATCACAGCAGCTCACAACTTCGGCCAGTGAGAGCTGGTGTGTTATCTGATCTTTCAGACAAAATACAGTTATTACTCTACTGTGTACATTAGCTCAGAAGCTTCTCCTATCCTGGTAGAAGGTAATTTATTTAATCTAGACTAATAAACATAATAAACAGAGAAGTCTGAATACATGGAGCTCATATGCTAATTACAGACAGCTTGACCAGAAAGTGACAGAGCAAAGCAGCATTATTTCATTCATGCATCCTATGAAACTTTGAGATGAGAAAACTCCTTTCAATTCTCCCACAGTGGGACCGTGTTAAAATTTAGCAGGCATGTACAGTATTGAGATACTACCAGATACGGGCAAGGGTTTTTGGATGTTTTTTCCGACGGTTTGCGGTTTTAGGAACCATCGGAAAACCTGCAGCAAACTCTCTCCCATAGACTTCAATTGAAAAACTGCCCTGCAGTCCCCACTGAACGGTTTTTCCGCTGGGCGGTTTTTCAGACCGCCGGCGGGCCGCAAAACATTAAACAGCACATTCTTCCGACCGGTTCTAGACGGAAAATTAAACATTGGAGTCAATGTAAAACCGCTAAAAACGTAGCCGGCTTTTTTTTTGGCGCGGTTTTTGGAGCGTTTTCGGTTTTTGAAAAAAAAAAAGTGAAGAATAATCCACCTATAGTGGGTGTGTTTTTGGAGATCTTTTGCACTTTTTTTTATAAAAGAAGGTCTTGCACATTATTTTACTTCCTGGTTTGGATGGAAGAGGACGCACCAGCATGCCGCCGAAAAAGTACCATTGATGTCAGCACAATGATCTCCGAGGTGAGTGTCAGTGAGGGTCTATGACCTCTTCTTAGCCTAAATTAAGCACTTTGTTTATGCTGTTAGCATGCACATGTGCTGAAAGTGAAAATGTGGGCCTTTTGTATCATTGTGAAATATAGTGATGTGTTTAACTATTTGTCATAATGACACTAGGCCAGATTTGTTTACGTATTGTGTTATGGCGGTGGGAGCTGTGGGATAAGTCGGACCCCGGGTACAGCAACCGAATCCTGAGGAACACCGCCTGGAATCAAGTCTGAGAGGTGCTGTACCCAGAAGAATGGAACGGCATGATGCCCGCACACAGGGGCTCATCCATGAGTTATTTTTATGATATTCATTATACTATTGTTGTTATATTGTCAATGTGATGTGAATTGACTTTTTTACACTGGGTTGCCCACATTCCCTAATGCGGCTCCTGCCACTTCAAAACTTTGTCTGTTCCAAAAGGTGACTTGAGGTCTGTGGGCCCCATAGTGGTCAACGCATTGATTTTCCCTTTTACAACGGTTGTGGTGACAGGTGATGCAGTTGGAAATGTGGGAAAGCCAGAAGTAAAAAGTCACGTGTCATACACCTTAACCCTCTATAATTTCTTCCACAGTTAAGGATGTCACAAAACGTTGGAAGAACGTGCGTGACCGCTTCGTCAAGTGGCACCGTGAAGGGGAGCGAAGTGGGGCCTTTCCCTCCCGTCGGCCGAAAATCGCCCACGCAGATGAGCTGATGTTCATCCTATCACAGTGGGGCACCCCGGCCGTAAAAGGGGGAACTTATTTGCGTGGCCGGGACATATCCTTCTGACACCATTTTTTAAAAGTGTATTTTAATTAAAATTTGTTTTTGTTTAATCCTAGTTCATCAGGCAATATCGCTCGTTCCAGGGCAGAGTTCCCCCCCACGATCTGATGAACATCAGCAGAGGGAGAGTGACCCCATCCCCTTCACAGAGTCTGTCGCCACAGAAGAAGCGGCGGGGGGAGATGAAGAGCTGCCAGGACCCTTAGGGGTGGTGCACACCTCCGGGGACTAGACAACGGCTGCAGCGGCCTCTGCAGCCACCCCGGAGCTCACCCCTACCACGCGTTTCCTCCCCCCCCCACGTACGCCTTCCAATGTAGGGGTGAGTCAAATGACCCGCCATAGGAGGGACAGAGATAGGGAGGGAGAGAACAAAGCGATGTCCTTCATACGGCGGGTCGCCGGCGAGAACAATTGGGACCATTTTGCAAGAGATCTTGCGGGTCACTGCCACCACATTCGTCCCGATCGTCATGATGAGTTAAGAATGTACTGTTTCACCGGGGTGGAAGCCTTTGAATCACCCTGGCACCTGCCGGAGATAGGTGTGGTCATATTGTCCGTGCGGTGGTTATTGGGCATGCCTGGTGCGCCTCTTCCACAAGCCCTGAGAGAGAGGTTCTTGGGCGAAATTGCCCTTCAAGACCCCTCTTTTGTCTACCCCCACCCTGCCCCTATCCCGCCCTGTTCCCCGTCCGAACCCCACCACCCCCCAAGTCCCTTACCACC